>CM075852.1:25769321-26064321 GCA_037975125.1 Latrodectus hesperus
ATTAATTTCATAGATTTATCAATATTTTTAATGAAATCTCAGTAATTAATTTACAGGCTTCTCCTTGAGTATTTTTTTATTGTCTGCAGTTTTTACTATATTACTTTTTTCCCAGTATCTGATTCATCGTTTTTTGAATGAAATCAAAATAACGATATAAGGAGAAATATAATCGTTAATGAATGTTTATTCATATCCATAAGTTAGCATGATTGCATTTGATTTCCGGAGTTTTTTCTAAATATCAATTTTAGCGAAATGTTTGTTTTATTTTTAGTAAAAGCTTAAAAGCGATTTCAACTGAAAACTGTGATTCAACATTATATTTTTTAAGTACGAGGTAAAATCCAAAGTGAAGGAATTAATATTTCAAATAAATTGAACAATTTTTAATTATTCAATGGCCTTTGATGTGAAAAATATAAAGTAAAAGTTGGTGAATTAAAATTTCCAATTATCGATAACTTTTAAAACTCTAGTTTAATTATTTACTAAAATGAAAATTTCTTTATCTCTCTTTCTTAATGTTTTATTATCATCAATCATCTTCATGTGAACTTTCATTCATGCAATATTTTAGTAATTTACTTTTATTGTGTTTTTATTCAATAGTTGTTAATATTTCTTAATTTTTTGGGCAATTTATTTTAAAATACCCACTTTTTAATCGAAGATTTTGTTTTTAATTAAATATCCTACTTACAAAAATGGAAATATATATATATATATATATATATATATATATATATATATATATATATATATATATATATATATATATATATATAACACATTTTAAAATTATAATAATCTTAAAAATTTAAACAATGTATTCGGAAACATGATTTCTTGCCGATTTAGAATTCATAAATAAAATTGATTTATGTAGTTAAAACGATTTTGTATTTTTATATGGGTAAAAGCTTCTTAATAAACTACATATTATATGAATACTTTTTCCATTTGCTATCTATTATTAACTTTTCGAAGAGATAAAATTATTACTAGATTTTATTTACCAGTAATAATTTTAAATTATTATTAGTTTATTATTACCGAATTAAATTGCTATAATTAAATTATTGTTAATTAAATGTATAATTATGTCTCTCTCTCATTCACGGATCTTTCAAATTATTCTTTAATCTCCGCAAATATATGTAATATATACACCTCTTTTTTAAAATAGGCAAGCAACAATATTTTTTAAAAAGGTTGCTTGTGAATAATGTAATTTTACACAAATTTAAGAAATGAGAATATAAAAGTAATTAATGATGGTAAATTATACTGTAATTATTCTTTTTATAAGCAACAATCGAGTTCATTTTACCTTGAACGTAAATTGATGAGGTAATATCAGAAGTTGGTAAGAAATATTATAGACCGATGATTCATCAATGTAAGTTTTATATTGTTTAGGAAAATAGGATGCTGCCAACAGAAATAATAGATTGGGGGATTATTATTATTGATTAATGCATGGTTATCAAAGCTATAAAAAATACATAAACAGAAGTAACAACCTTTGATATTTCTTTATATAGCAATGGAAATTGCTCATTATTATTTGTGGAAAATGATATATAAAGTAAATTTTGATAATATTGTATTAACACACAATCAATATTTGCTTATATAAAATACATGATTTCTTTCATTAACTTAGTAAAAATAGAAATTTTTATTCTTGAAGAATTGTCATAAACAAGATTATATAATTTTCGGACAAATGTTTTATATAGTGCCTTTGTTCACGAATAAATGTAGAAAATTTTATCGAAAATAATTATGTTTTTCCATCCAACGTAATCAGTTTATAAAACTAAATTTTTATTATATATCCTTGCATCCGGATAATTTATAAGCACCATTAATGTATTTCATCTCATATGTACAAAGGTACATTTATTTATTTAAGATTACAAATGCATAAAGAAAAATATTGTATTAAAAGGATTTTAATTTGGTAGCTGATTGACCCAATGAAATTCAACTTCATTTTAAACATGTAAAAAAGAATCAAAATTTACTTATATATAATATCTGTATTCAGTTTTGAGGATAGTAATATCAATCACACAAAACAGATTTGAGTAAATTGAGTTTAAGAGTCTTTAGTAAAAATTGTTTTTTTTTAATATTCAGCTTCTTTAAGTTTTATTTCTATTTCTGACATTTCTTTTCTTTTACTTAAATAATATTTTTGCCGATATTTCATCATTATATATATATATAGCGTAATTATAATAATATAATATGATAAATATTTTAAGTTAAAAAGTAATATATGCATAAATGTAATACGTCTGTAGTACTTAGTGCATGAATATGTAATATTTATAAAATGCAACTATTAAAGGCATTATATATTAACAATAATTGCATCTATATCTATAAATCAATCTATCTATCTATGCATATCTAATATAGATATACTATGTAATATTATCAATAGTTATGTGCATATTATAAATATACAAGCATTAAACCCTACATACATTTTATATTTCTGTGTATATTTCTATTTAACTTATCAATATTTATAGCATATTGTACCACTATACAAACATTGTGTGCATAGAATAGATATCATAAAATGAATTATTGCTCTCAATTTGAAATAAAAGTACTCTCAATTAGAATACTCACTGAAAAACGAGAATATCTGTGAATATTTTCTGAAAAACTGCCTGTAAATAACCAAAATTGTAGACTTGAATTTCTAAGTCAGTGTGAAATCTCGGAAATAAACCGGGGTATGTGACGAAGATTTACCTCCTCACAATGTACCCTGGGTAACACTAAATGATCTTCAACTTTGTCATTATGTGCTGCTTACTAGAGTAAATGGACGTGAACCATTTGAGTCATTGACCTGCATTGAACTCGGGACACTTGTAGGAGAGATATTGTAGATCTCGGCACAAGATGGATGATTCAATAGATTTACTGTGGTTTCAGTTTTTTTTTAAATTTGAATTCATATTTTTGTTCTTTGCCCTCATTTTAATGTTTATTATTCTGACTATAGTTGTCTTTTAATGTGCTATTAGAAATAAAAAAAATGTGAAGTCTCAGATTATGAGCACTGTTATACAAAGAAGCATAGCTACAAATGCAACAAAACATATCAGCGCATATTAATAAAATAATGTCTGTCAGTTTGATTAACAGGATGGCATTTTTGAAATCTTCTACCAAATAGCCTAATAATAAGTTAGCATTTATAACATTTTTTAACATTATATACTCAATGAAAACTGTTTTATTAGACCACTGTTTTATTAAGAAAATAAAAAGTAAAAATATTTACTCAAAAAATTCGATAGATTCGTCTAATAGACTTTGTTAAAATAGGTGGTGGGGTGAAGGAATTTAATATGTATCCTATGTATTATATGTATATGATATATACTGATAATTAGTTTCAAGATTTAATATTAGCTTCATGCCATAATATGAATTGTTATATGAAGTTTTGTATGGTTGAATAAATAAAAAATTTTATTTTATAACAATAAAGATTTGTAGATTCGCAAACGGTTATAAGAAATCAAAACTATAGCTAATAAAGATGAAATTCGTCTGTAGAAATACTAAAAATATCGCGATGAAAATAAATAATGAAAAATTTTGATTTCGTAAGTATATAACCCTTATTTTTTATTGAAGCACAATGAATTAATTCTCACACTTAATTTTGCTTACATGTATTTTGGAAATTATTAACAAAGATGTGGATTGTTCTATTAAAAGACAATCTAAATAATTATATTTTCAATAACGTTAGACTTTAGTTCTTTATGCATAATTTTATTTCTGACTGAAATAATAAATTAACTCCAAACATATGCAAGGTCACTTTCAAACACTGACAAAAGATCTATCTAAATATAGTTTAAAGAAAAGTATTTTTTTAATGATATTTGATGTCACAAACAAATCAATGGAAAACACATGGGGAAAAGTTTAGCACGAGAACTTGTAATTACTGTGTTTACGTTTGAAAGCGATTATAAAATTCCCATTTGAGACTTAATTTTCAATAGTATCAAATACTTAAGATTTTTTTAAGACTTCTTAATTATTAATACATCAGAGCTCATTCAATTTACAAATACAATTTAACCCATGACTATAAATGTCAACAAAACTAATCATACGATTACTAATACAAACATTTTCAAATTTAAATATTAGTATAATCTATGATATGCTTGGCTATGAATAATATGATAAATGTAATATTTTAATTAAAATATTTTAAATGTTCTAATTAATTATTAATATTAAATTATATAAGATAAAAACACTCATCATATGATAGAATTATATTGAAATATAATTAATTTTTAAAGCCCTAATTAAGATCAAGCTAATTAAGAGTCTAATTAAAGCCCTAATTTAGAGTAATGATACGTACCTATTTATCTAAGAAAAATCTATGCATAAAATATTTTTTTCCTATTTGCGAATCAAAAGTATGTATTTTAACTCTTGCACAAAAGTTGAAATAGTTATAAGGATATGATCCTAAATTTCCAACGAATTAATTTTGGTAATTGTATTTTTTATTTGAGATTGATTCTATTTAGCTAACTAGTTTTAAAACTTTAAATCAATATCCAGAACTAATACTAGTTATTGTTACCAAAAATAATATATATATTATTTTTTGGCATAACATAATAAAATTGGTTTGTATATTAGCAATGAGGAGCAAAAAAAGAATCCATTGCTTTCTAACGATTTTCAGCAAAAAATCTTCAAGCTTGCTGCAAATATTATGACATACAGAACGTTCGAAGTTTCTCCAATCGATGGACAAACATGGCTTGTGTTAACATAACACTTCCATGCACACATTTCTCGTATAACTCTTAGTCTCTCCCTCCTTCTCCCTAAATAAACACAAACTGATCGCCGATCTATACTCGGACCCATTTCACTGCCTAATGCTTTCTCCCACATGCTTTCGATCGCGAATCAGCACAGCTCTCTCTCTCTATATATATATCTAAGAAACTGCAGCTGCAAATAATATATTTTATTTCTTGCATTAAGTAATAATTCACATAAAATGGGAATAATTTAAGTGAATCAATCAGGCATATAAGGTGCAAGAAGTTTGCTTTCGAAGAAAATGATATGTTTTCATCATCGATAGTGTGAAAATATTTGAAATAATGTTTTGTAACAAAATAAAAAGTCCTTTTAGAGTCCTGAATACTTAAATTGTTTGTCAGTAAATTGAAAAACGCGTTTATAAATGAAAATGATTGTATTGTTTCAGAGACAATTTTCAATAAATATAAACTTAATTCTTATATATGAGTGACATGAATTCTGTCACTCAATATTAGATTTAGCTTTTATATATATATATATAATATAAGATTTAGCTTTTAGACAAACATCTCCGGAACACACTGGGTTGTTCCGGAGATGTTTGTCTAGAAGCTAAATCTTACTTTCTAGGTTCATGATAGGGTCAATTATGATGTGAGGGCTCTGTTGACATGCATCAGAGAATGTAGAAAGATGTCTTAAGGTTTTAGATGCATGCTTAGGAATGGAGCTAGGTAAAGTCTTGTTGCATGTCTCCCATTTACATGAGCAGGATGCTTATGCAAGTGATGACCTTTAAACTCTTCTTAGTTAAAAGGTTAAATATAAATGACAATAATAAAAGAATTAAAAATAAAAAGTTGCACTTCTTGGTGATGATCAATCAACTTTTGTAATGGTTCCAAAAGCACCGAATCCCAGCACAAAAGAGAGCATCAGTAATATTTTTTTTTGAGAAAGTGAAGTTGCCAACAGGAAGCACACACAGAACAAAGTTAGAGAATAAGGAGTTCTTGCAGTGACTCAAAAGTTCAGTTTAGTACACAAAATATGCAAAAGGAACATGTTGAGACAATACAGAAGATAAGAAGTTTGAAAGAACTTAGTTAAGAGATTTCAAGTCCATTTTTCAGTAGCATTTCCCCCAAGAAATCAAGAAAGAATAATTTACTTGGATATTTTGCCCTGATTGTAAAAACAGTAAAAAAAAGCTTTAGTGAAAGATAGATTTCCCTCCATCAAACTTACCGAAAAGAATGTTTCTCCATACAATTGGAAATCAAAACTCAGATAAACTAAAGATAAAATCGTACTATTTACCTTTTAAATCGTCCACCTATTTTCCTTTTGAAGATAATACACATTCGATAAGTAACTCGTTAGTTTTTTTGAATATAAAAGTTTGAGCAAAAAACTTCTTAGCATGCGATATATATAGATCAATGCTATTCAATAGGATGCTCACAATGAAGTAACAAGTGTAGTGTATTCTATATTATATATTCCTACTGAAAATAGTGTGGAATAAAACAAATGTATATAGATAAATATAAATATCTTTTGTTATTTTTCACATAAAAAGTTTGAAATAAAAATTACACTTTTTTAACATGTATTTTAAAAATAAATTTAATAAGAAAACATCAAATGTTCTGGTTTATTTCTAATTAAGTAAATTTTACTTCAAATAGATGCTTGTATGTGAAGCTATATTTTCATTTTTTAATAAATATGTACAAAAATATTAGAACACAATTATGTTATTTTTAAATAAGTTATTTTAAAATTCTCAAGTGTTATTTTTAAATGTTATATATGAAATATATGGCTAAATTATAATCTTGAAATATAATATTATCTTAATTAATAAATTTTCTAATATAAATGTTTTAATTCTTTTTGTCAATTTGAAGTATAATTTGTCAGCCTTACAATTTTGGTCCATGACTTTATACAAAAATATTGTAACAAATCTTATTATATTGTAACTCTTAAATTAGTTTGAAAGGATAATAATTTCCTTCAACACTATAGATAATAACTTTTTTAAGGATATGTTATTAAAATATCTTCAAAGCAATAAAAAATTATAATTTTCATCAGAATAATAAAAAATGTTAGAAGAGTATATTATAATAAAATATACCATTCTACAGTTATTTTTCCTTCAAAATTTGTTTCAAGTAAAGGCAAAACAAATACGTATTTTAAAATTTATTTTTCTGCACAAATTCATGTTATAATTTCAGCGTGTGTTTCTTAATAATGAGATACAGCAGTTCTATTTCATAACTCCAGGGACACGATTTTTCAAAAACCCTTCCCAAGAGTTGGAAATTGAATAACAAACTGCTTATACTTTTTAATAAGTATAAACATTTGAAGTAAGAGAAAACATGTTGCATCATAAATAAAAAGCTGACAAATTGAATTACAAAAGCATGCAAATGCTAATGTTTCAAGTTTTTAAAAACATTTTAAAGCATAGAATAAGATTCTGAAATGCATCATATTTCGTTGTAAACATGCTTTATTCACTAGAATCATAAGAAATTCTGTAATTAAATTAATTTCTCTTATAAAAAATATATATTAAAATACACATTTTTTGGAATTTTAAATTCAATCAAAAAATACTAAAGGGGAACATATTTATGTAACAATGTTAACAGTTTAACTGAATTATTCTCTTGAATTTATTTCATCTTGAATTTTGAAGAAACAAATGGTTTCATATAAATATTTTGTTGAATTAATTCTAGTAAAAGGGTTTTGAAAACTTAATGGTAAAAATTTTTGTAAAAGAGTGGTACCATGCGAATTAAAATTAAAATTTTACTTATAAATAGTTACTATTAAAATTATATTATAAACGTAAAATATTTTTATATAATCTTTAAATAAGTTAAAAAATCAATGAATTTACTGTTAGCTATATGTTGAAATCCAAGAAATTTTTAAAACTAGAATATTTTGCCTTTATCAATATTTATATATTAAGATTTGTCAATGTTTGCTTTATTTTAAAAAGAAAAATTATTAATATATATATGTATACATATACCTATATCTATATCTATATCTATATCTATCTATCTATATATCTATCTATCTATCTATCTATATATATATATATATATATATATATATATATATATATATATATATATACAAGCTGACCCAGCCACGCGTTGCAGTGGCTGAGTTTTTATAATACATTGAATCAATTTTTTACTAATTCTTGGGTACAATCAAATTAATATTTTCTAAAAAAATTTAAAATAGGTTCATTCATATGAGATTAAAAATAAAACGTTTCGCAAAAATTTAAAAGTAATAGGTAAAGTATCGAAATTTTGAAATTAAGCACAAATGAACATATACTTTCTGAATTTACATTCTATTCATCTTATATTAAATTATAGTTAATAATCAGTGACTTACTTATAAAATATACTATATAAATTAAAAACATCTAAAAATAAATTGTTATAAATGAGGTAGATAACATTGACATCGAACTATTATTTTTTCAATTTTTAATTATTAAAACTAAAAAATTTTTCCGCGGTATTATACTGAAATAAAAAAAATTAAAAGAATTTATCATTTGAATAAATAAATTAGATCAAAATGTTCTACTGAATAAATTAATAATTATCAAATTATAAAATAAAAATAAAAAAATAAAAGGCTGTCAAGAAATACTTACATGTTTTGGAGGTGGTATGAAAACTAGTAGAGGAAAACACCAATAAATAAAATTTTATTTTACTATTTATAATATTAAAAACATTCAAACTGAACACGCACAATAATAACACAATACAAAGTATAATTATGAAAGTGATTCACAAAAAATTGTTATAGTATGATTATACATCATGAAAATATATGTATCATGAAAATATATGAAAATATATGTACATCATGAAAATATAATAATAAAAATATAGGTAAATTCTATATTTAACAACGCGATTGCGCGTGCACTTTAATTTTCTCGAAGATGTATAATCTAGATAAATAAACACGTCGCCATCTGCCGAATACCTGTGCAACTTAGATGCTAAACCGCCATCTATTAGGAACTTACAGAACTAAACAATAAATAAACATTAATGTCGTATAATAAATATTGAAAATAATAATTAAGAGATAAAAACTATTCTATCTTTTAAGTTGGACTATATTATAAATGGTTACAAAATTTTATCAAAATCCGTTCAGTAGTTTCGGAGTTTATCGGGAACATACATCGTGACACGAAATTTTTATATATATAGATTATATCTATATCTATCTATCTATCTATCTATCTATCTGTCTATCTATCTATCTATCTATCTATCTATCTATCTATCTATCTATCTATCTATCTATCTATCTATCTATCTATCTATCTATCTATCTATCTATCTATCTATCTATCTATCTATCTATCTATCTATCTATCTATCTATCTATCTATCTATCTATCTATCTATCTATCTATCTATCTATCTATCTATCTATCTATCTATCTATCTATCTATCTATCTATCTATCTATCTATCTATCTATCTATCTATCTATCTATCTATCTATCTATCTATCTATCTATCTATCTATCTATCTATCTATCTATCTATCTATCTATCTATCTATCTATCTATCTATCTATCTATCTATCTATCTATCTATCTATCTATCTATCTATCTATCTATCTATCTATCTATCTATCTATCTATCTATCTATCTATCTATCTATCTATCTATCTATCTATCTATCTATATCTATATCTATATATATATATATATATATATATATATATATATATATATATATATATATATATATATATATATATACATAATTCTTTTATTCTTTTAACTTTATATAAATATCTATTTCATACACGCAAAAAAATTCTGAAAAAATAACTGCAATAAAGTTATTTATAAATTTAAATAATATTAATAAATGATTCATTTTACTTTATTTATGCAGAAGAAATTAAATAAATTTAAATGAATTTTTTTGTCGATGATCTTTAAATATTTAAATCTTGCAGTTTTATAAATATTTTACACAAGTGTAATATTGATATATGATGAAATTAAAAAAAGCAATAGAAATATCAGGAAGGAGAAAATTAAATTTTATTAATCCTTTTACTTCTACTAAAACTGTATCGAAGAATTCAATTTCCAGATCAGATAATACTTATTATGTATAGTTTCACTAGAATTATATATCACTTCGAGAGATACACACCAAATATCTAAATCCCATTTGAAGGACATTAATTTGATTTATAACAGACAACTTAATCTAAGATGTTCTTGAAATACTTTCATTTGAAATTACGAAAAGGTTGAAGGATAATTGAGAGTTTGGAATTAAGATAAAAGGTTAGATGCTGAATCGTAACAAATTTATCATAAGTTATTTATTATAATTTATTGATTTAGTATTATTAAATTAATTAATGTTTTCATTTTATTTTGAAAATTCATTTACATGATAACTAAATAGTATTTTTGGTAGAAATTTGACAACTTTGATATTTATGTATATTTAAATGCGTCCCTCATTATTTATACAGTTTTAAATTAATTTTATGTATGAGTGTTTTACAATAATATTATTAATTTCATTTGAGAGGAAATGCACTGGAATCCCGGGTTAATAAACCGGCTATTGAAATGTAAAATATGGGAATTCATAACCTCGTGACCAAGTACTACAATTGCTTAAAAGAAATAGATGACTATGTTGTTAGTTGTGAATAGATGGAGAAAGTTTCCGTACACATAATAATTTTTTCTAATAAATATTGCGTTTTTTTATTTTTTATTACTAAATCATCATTATTTTCTGAGCGACTCTCGTAGTAAGCAAGTATAAAAAAAGTCAAATTATATATAAAAAAAAACAATCGTGCGTCTATTAGGAAAAGCCATAAAGAAGGAAGTTTAATTACATAACCCAAAATTTTAAAAATTTATTTGAACTCGGTAGATAGGAAATATTCTGCAATGACAAATTTTAGATAAAAGTGATAATTTGAAGAAATGATATTTATTAAAATTTGCAGACAACATAAATAATTAATACTAAAGTTTTAGAATAACAGAATAAATTATTTTACGTTTTCCTTTCAAAATCATTGAATTCATGATAAGTTCTGCATTAATTAAAGTTGTAACACTTTGAAAAATATCCTTTCATTGTTATAATCCTTACAAAGAGACGTGAATTAGTTATAAATTCTATTTCACATGCTGAATTTAATTAATTTAAGCATCAAATAATTCTATTAGATACAATTATTGATAATTTTGGTTAAATTTTTTTCTATTTACATACTTAATAATGTGTTAAATAACCAATGTTCGAGGAAATTATATGAGCGGTTCAGTAATTAAAATAAGGGATTTTCCTAATGAGTTCATAATATCTTATTAAGTTTGATCATTTTTGAGGAGTACAATTATAAAAGTCATATTAGGAAAAGATACTTTGTTTCATGATAAATTAAATTCTATAATACCGTTTCAAGTTGAATTAATAAAACGAGAATTAAGGAACAATTTCAGAAACTTGTATTATATCAAAAAATTTTAAAACAATGGCAGAATTTTTAGCAAAATGAGTAATTATTGCTATGTTAATAAACAAGCCGTTATTAACGTAATTTATTTATGAGAGGATTTTTTTAAAAAGTCCATTCAAGATTTTTGTGTTTATAAGTAACTTAATATCCAATAGTATTTCAGTGAATCTCTCATTTAGAGAAATGAGTAGACTAAAATCTAATTATATTATACACTATATGTGAAATAATTTCCATAAATTTTAGAGCTGATTAAATGTTTCATAAAAATTGAAACAATTAATATATATTTATGCATATATGGTTTACGGGTAAAGATTATAGCCATAAAGAAACTGTTTTGGGTAGTAAAATGTAATTAAATATTTTATTGATGAAAGACGAGCAGCTTTAGTACATATGATAAAGGATGTTAAGGTAAATATTGCATATAGATAAAAGAAAAACTATTATAATTCTCATTTTTAGAAGTATTGTTCTACACTTATCAAAATTTGATTTTACGCGAAACAATGATTTCTAAGGAGTTCCGGATTATCAATGAATGCATCCTCTAGCATTAAAACTATTTTATCATTATCAAAAAAGAAAAAAACATTATCAAAAGGAATTTTTTTAAAACAGAATTTCAAAAAGTCGCTTCTCTTTACTTTCTCGATGAATATTTAAAAAATTTACAATTTTCTAAATTTTCTAACGTATGTTTTTATAAAAAGGATTTAAGCAGGTTTTCTGTTTTTATTTTAAAAATCATATATTATTTATTAATCATATATTAAAAATCATGATTAATTTCATTGAAATATTTTACATGATTTAAGGGAATGAAGTTATGAAAATATCAATAGAGACGAATATCTTTCTCTTCAAAAAATCTTTAAATTTCCTATGATTTATAAGGAATAAACTAATTTAATTAAAATTTTATCTCTTTCATTATTAAGTTCTCCAATGAGACGAAGAGTTTACATTAATTAAATTACAAAAAGAATATATAAATTTACAATAAATGACTTTTTTCCGAGAAAACAATTTTAAAATAATATATTATATATCAATGCCTAGATTTTAAGATTGATTACACGAAAAATTCAAATTAAATGCTTTTCTTTAAGTCAATATATCTTATTTACCACAATGTTTAGTGCTTATGATTCGATGAAGAATAAAAAATGGAAATGAAAATTTATAATGTAATGAAGTATTACTTAAAACTAAACAATATTTTAAAAATTTTAATCTTGAGGTTAAATAAATAACTAATTTCTGGTTACAAAATAAATAACCCAGTACTATTTGTCCGAGGTATATTAAAGTAATTTTCTTGTATAATTAATGCTGTGTTGAATGAGTGTATATTAAATGAAGTTCTTCTCACATATTTCGTATAAGTTATTATGTTACGTTTCCGACTGCTTATTTCTATTAATCAACAATCATATTCAAACTCTTAACCACATAAACATATAAACCGGGTTCTGTGTAGAATCGGGTACTGCTTGGTTTGGCGATAAAGTTTAATTTTTGGTAATCTTGGTAACTTAATATTTGTATAGCTTTTGTGTAGCGGGAACTTTCTGAGTCACATCTTGACTTAAAAAAAATAGCAAAGGTACCCGATTGTAAACTTTTACTCATAAATTTCGTATTTAAATCCCGGTCAAGTGACCAGATTTACACAAGAGAGTGTCTGCTATTATTCACACTTCTTTCCATATCATTAGAGAAGTATGGAATTTTTAAACCAAATAGAATTTTTGTGTTGAGATATCTTAGGTTTTATCAAGTACTTTCAGGACTTAAAAGCAGTCCTTTTTTTCTATTACATCAAGTGCAGACATGACTCATCAGTAATTCTAACCTTCCTCTCCAACTCCGGATGCATTTTAAGATATATTCCAACTCATCGCAAATATGTTTCTCTAGTACAGTGATCCTCAACCTTTTTATGTCACGGCACACTTTTAGCATTTACAAAATTTGGCGGCACATGAAAAAAAAATTAATTTAAAAGCTATTTGCTTAACTATAATACATTGTTTAAAATAGTTAATGCTGATAATTTTGAATTTTAAATAAAGTAATAAGTATTACAAATATAACATTGAATTTATTATTTTACTTGTATTAAAAATTAATATAATTTTTACTATATACATTTGTAAAATTTAACTTTAAGAATTTGGCAGCACATAAAATTGCCGCAAACAGTGACTGAGAATCACTGCTCTAGTACATTGTGAATTTACAAAATACAGAATAAATTTAATTGTATTTAAAAAATGAAGCTTATAGACTCATGTTATTGATTATAAATGAAAAAAGTCCACTTAAAAATGAAGAAAATAACTGCATTTTACAAACTTTATTCCTGAAAATACAAATTTTTAATATATATATATATATATATATATATATATATATATATATATATATATATATATATATATATATATATATATATATATATACACGTGACCTCTTTATAAATTTTTAATCAAAAGTTTTTAATCTAAATTTATCAATCAAAAGTAGTGCAACCTGTAACAGCAACGAAGAGATTTCTCTTACAACTAAGAACATTTTTTTTCCATATGTATCATTAATCACATTTAAAATTCTCTTTTCTGAATTTTTCTTAGAAAAGTATGTTTAACGAGAAAAATAAAAGTTTTCAGTAGATAGTTTGTATTGCTCCATTTTCTTACTACCTGGGGTTTTCTATAACTTTAAATTCTAATTTAGATTAACGCAGCCTGGTTGTATTAACATAAAGTAGATTGAAATTTTAAATTAATTTTTATTTTTGAAAATCAAATCTAACATATTTTAGAATATTTATTAATTCTAGTAGAATAAGGTAATGCTTTTTTTAAGAACTTTTGTTAAGTAATTTGATTACACAAATAATAAAAATTGATATATTTAAATTGATCACCAAATTATTACATAGGACTTAAAAAAACCCAGAAGAATTTTTCTCATGAATCAATTAAAAAGAAATCTGAAAAAATAAATTAATGATAATTTGTAAATTTTTCAAGTTTCTTTCAAATATTCTCTCTATCCCACGTTGACAACATTTGCTACAGGTTTGCCATTCCTGATATAAATAATGTAATCGAGAAATATTTTTTCTATATAAATATAATATAATTAAAAATTATTTTTAAACAGGTTGAAAGAAAATTGATTATTTCAATAAGTTAAAAATAAATGAATATTTTTTATTTTTAATCATAGAAATTAGCATCTTCTTATAGTAAACTTAATTTTCAACGTTAGAATTTAAAATTCGACAAATTCAAAAATGAACTACTTCATATTAAATTATTATTATAACTAAAAGTTTAAGACTAAATAAATAAAGATCAAGAAACTGCAATATATCATTTATTTTTAAAGATTTCATTAAATTAAATTATATTAGATGGATTACATATTTCTTATTATTTAGGTAAAATCATTTTGATTGTTATTAAAGACAATTTTTGAAATTTTTATTATCTGTTATGTAGACACATTATAATAATTTTAAATTATAGCATTAAAAATGGGCAGGTAATATTACTTAAATATTATCCAAAATTAACTACGCAAAAATGTCCTATCATATAAAATATACATGCTGAAACTAAAGCTTTGTTACTTCTGTGAAGTACTTCCGACAATGTCTTTGATACTTCCGTTTTTTTTTCTTGAGTTATATATAACCATACAATGGTTGTTTTTAAAAGCTTCAAAACTAAAAATGTTTCAGCATAAAGCAGTAATTATGATTTATTTTCTAAACACAAACAATAGTACTTAGTTATATTACTCTATTATGTATTATTACTAAAATGAATATACTTTAGATAATTTTTTAATTTTTTAAAAGTTTCTTTTATTGATTTTTTCCAGTTTATATCTATACAAATCAAATTTAAGCAAAAATAAATTCATTTTAATTCTTAATAATTCTTTCAGAATGATTCAAATTTTCTCTCAGAACTATCAAATAGTATTTTTAAATAATAAAACTAATTGCGCTTTGAGTTAATTTCCCGAAATTAAAAATGCATCTTCTATAAATGAAATATAACTAAATTAAAAGGATAACTTTTCTTGTAAAACTTTAATCACTTACATAATTGCCATCATCTTACTTGGGAATTTTTAAACAATTCTTGTTGCCCCTCTTCCATGTCAAAATTTTGACTTTGCGCCATAAAACCCAACCAACCAACCAACCATGTCGAAATTTCAGTACTAAAACTTCATTTACAACAGTTAAATTTATTATCATTTAAAGCATATAAAAATTACAGACTATATTATTAGATTCCTCACTTTTAAAATTTTCTTACAATGGAATCACTTGTCGTAAAAAGTTTGTACTTCTTTCAATTCTTATAAATTCTATTCTTAAATAAATTCTTTATATCTTTAAATTCGATTCTTTCAATGAAATCACTTGTCATAAAAGGTTTGTACATTCCTTACTTATAAGAAGTTTTACAATGTTTACTTTAAAAAATAGCACTTAAAATAATAGAATTTTATTTCTAAAAAATAGGTATATGTATGTACCTTTTATATGTAAAATTTGATTGCTCAGTAAATTTTCATAGAGTGATGAGAGTGTTTCTTAATACTTTTGATGATTGTCTAATATGTTGTTCAACTTGATTTTTATCACATGCCATTTTTTTTCAAAGTCTGAGAGTGAGGATAAAGAAAATGTGTAAATTGATCAAAGTACCTGTCATTAAACAAATTTTTAGAGTTTAAAGAAAAATACTTAAAATAAAGTATTTTTAAGTAACATTTAAAAATAAAATATTTTAAAAGCAAAATATAACTTTCACTTTTAATTCAAGATTCTGTAATAAATTCCTATTTTTCTGCATAAATTGTAGTTTTTCTCTAGACATTAACCAAAAATAATCTTTAATTACCTTGTCTGATAGTCTAGATTCCTTTTTCTGAGTTAAACTTTTTCACCTTGTTTTACTTAATTTAATCAAAGATTCTTGATGATGCTAATACAGCTCAAAAATACAATTGTTACGTAATTTTTCTTTTTTAAAAATATAGTACTCCGCAGCACATACTTAAAAGAAGATGATAAAATTAAACTTTCCATCTAATAGAATCGCTTTAAAGGTTAAGTTTTCAATCGAATTTTGGATGATTAAATCAATATTGGGATTCTTATGCTTTTTAAGTATTTTATTTGTCCAAACTAATTTTAGGCTTTTATTGTTTTCCTAGGTGGTTTAATCTTTAAATTTTATTCGTTTGTAAGAATTCGATCCAACAAAGTTATAGTTTTTTAGTCAGTCTTAAGATAACGCTGTATAAAACATTAGCGAAATATTCAAAATAGTCACATTTTTTACAAGCAAATTACAAATTTCTTCAAATTTTGTACACAAATGAGTAAATTGTCTAATGATGAACTAAAGTTTTTGAGGTTCTGTATTTGCTTTTCATTTAAAACTCTTAATTTAAAGTAACTACAGTTTTCTTTCAAATTTATATTCTTATTTCGATTACATAACGCATAAAACACCTTGTCATTTTGTGTGTGCATTCTAAAATTTAAGAAACATACATATTTAAATTTCTTTGTATCTTTTTGGAACCACAATAAAAGTTATAAGAATAAATAGCCTTATTTACATTGAAAAATGCGAAAATTATAATTATTTTTTAATTATATTCATTGATCACTTAATTTAAAAGCTAAAAGTAATTACAATTGTAAAATTGCATATTTTTAATAAAACTTGAATATTATATATGAATTTATTTGGACTACATTTCTTTCTAGTTTTAATATTGATCCATGAATTTACAGTTATTTTGTTATATTGACAATAGTTACTCTGGAAAAAAAAACAGTGTGTGAAAATAAAGAAAATTTTATGATTGATAACAATTTATTATTGGAATATAAAATTCTTAATTGTCTGCCAAAAAATGAACATCAAAGTTTAATTTATACAAATAAAGTTTTTATTCAGTTTCTCCCCAAAATTTTTCACTTGGAGATGGATTTGAACGTGGGTGGAGATAAATGCCACTTTTATATATTTAATAACTTCATTACAAATGAAAGCTACCAAATATTTCCATCAATCATATGGATTTTCTCAACAACTTCAACTGGAATAGAAAATCCCACTATCTGAAACGGATAATAAGAACATTCAAATTTTTTCGAATTTTCTTACCAGATCATGCATATTTACCAAATGTAAAGGTCATTTTGCTTATTTTAAATTTTGTTTTGTTTCATTTTACATTTCTTCATTTTGCTGATAAATTCATTTTGCTTTGGCAACATTTTTCTAGTTCAAATAAAATAGCCTTATTAATTGGTTTAATCTCATTTTTAGCATATTCGAACATTTTACAGAAGTAGTATTCTTATCACACTATTTTTGAAAGGTGTTTCTACAAGTAATGTTTTTTAAGGGTGTCTTGTGATTGATGCTTCTACTATCTAACTTTGTAAAATATGCAAAATCTATCTATCTATACATCCATCCATCGATAGATTAAACGATCCATCCATTTGATGAATTATATTGAATGTATTTCAATATTAAGCTATCACATATTTTCATATATTCGTGAGTGTTTTCCACAAGCGTCTTTAAGGAGAAAACTCAGTATAAAGCAATATTTATAATAAATATTGGTGATCCTTCCACACATGGATTCGATCATCATTTTTTGAAGATTAGAGTGGAACTAAATAATTTGTCATTGTAACACTAACGAAAATCATGAATCATTCTAGAGGGTATTTTTCAATTTTGTATCACAAAGACAGATGTTTATAAGCTCCCTTTACTTCAGCTAAACGTCCTGAGATAGTGGATGGCTTCAAACTTGGCATGGAAAAGTAATAAGATGTTAAAAAAATGAATGAAATTTATATTGAAGAAATTTGAGTTCTTCTCAGATTAATCCGGACATGTCTTGCTTATAGCATATTGGTCTTCATGAACTTTCTTCCTGTTGTTGAATATCAGTATTTCCAGCAGTTAATCACAGCTATGATTTTATAATGTGCGTAGCATCTTATTTCAGGGATAGACTGGCCAACAAGTAGTTTCACCATACAAGTGCATTTTAATCTGTTCAGTTAATTATAAAAGCTTTGGCTACATTGAAACAAAATTAATGATTATTTCTACAGGAAATTTTTGATCACAGCAAAAGGTAAACATACCACAATTATTACCCGAGTTCATTAATGTTTTGAATTGTTTTAATATTCATTTTTCTTATAACTTAAGCCATTTGTGTGATTTACGTAAAAAATAACGAATTTTTTAAAGATATATATAATTCAAACATATTTCATTAAGCCTATCAACCGTGTGGTAAAAATCTATAAAATATTACATAAATTAAGTATTTAATTGAGTCAAATATTCTTGGATAAAAAAGCTTTCAGAAAATTGAAAATTTTTCACAAAAAGTTTAATGTTAATTAGTTGAGAAAAGAACTGGAAAAAGTAAATAAAATTAGCATGATTTCAAAATTTTAAAAATCTGCTTTAAATATTCACTTTGAGTGAACAATATATTTCGTAGTTATAGGAAGAACAGAGCAGGGTGTGTCAAAACTACAAACAACCCAGCACAAAGACTGATTGATTACATAATGCATATAAAACGAAGGAATTAGAAATTTTATTAGTAAATTAGTGTCTTATGAGAGAATTCCTTCCTCCTACTCTCTTATACAAAAAGACAGTATCAAACGTGAAGAGGAAATCTCTAGGAAAGTGAAAAGCCGGAGATAAAAGTTTTATATTACTTGTGCACCCATAATTAGAATTCTCTCTTTTAATTAAGATTGATAGTTACTCTTTATCACTAAGCATGCATCTTTTATTAGCTATCACTGATATATTCCGACAGGATGCATTTATTCGTAGGAATTCATTTTAAGTACGATTTTGCAAACAAATAAAAGTAACGCAGTTACGTAATTAAATTGATTCTATTTTTAAAAGGAAATGTAAGGTGGAAGCAAAATCCATCATTTAATATTAAATATATATATAGCTATATTAATATTAATAATATTATTTATTTAGCATATTAGGTTCCTTGTTTTAAACAATAAATTCATTTATAATTATTTATGACTTATTATTAGTATAATTTTAAGGATTTCCATGTTGCATCAAATAATGGAATTAAATAAAAAAATGTATGTGCAAATTAATTAATTTTTTAAAAACAAATAAAAATGTTTACATAACAATTATAATTTATTTTTTAAAATGAATTAATTTGCATATATATATATATATATATATATATATATATATATGTGTGTGTGTGTGTGTGTGTATATATATATATATATATATATATATATATATATATATATATGTGTGTGTGTGTATGTGTGTATATATATATATATATATATATATATATATATATATATATATATGTATGTATGTATACATATATATATAATATTTACGTATATATATGTTTATATATATGTTAAATTGATTTTGAAACATGCCTTACCGTAAGAATAATTAATTTTTAATCTTGATAAATACATTTAATTTGAAACTAAATAAAGGTATACCAACTTTATAATCCGCAATAGAATAAATTACGAGGTGAATTTATTTTATAATGCAAAGAGTTTTAAAAACAATTTTACAAGTTATAATTTAGCATCATATATTTAAAATCACTACTTTCTGTGAATCTTTTAGAGTATTTGAAATCCACACCTCTGAAAAAGGAAAATTAACTAAAAAAGATTCAAAAATTGATGATTAAATTGAAAAAAGTCATGGAGTCCCAAAATTTTATATATGGATTTAAAAACTTAACGGGGATGTATTCCTTCAAAATAAAACGTATTTTTGGAAAAATGAGACTTTCTGTCTCAATATTCAATTTATTAATATATTTTATCACAGATCTCATATTGAAATAGAAGATCATCTCCCATTTAATTTTATTTTAAACATTTATATTACTAGTGGAAAATATTTGGCATTGTTTTAAACATTATTTCTAACTATTTCGTGTTTTATGCTTAAATATGATACGCGGTAATTTTTTGAGGCATAGGAAGTATTCAGCTCCAGTACAAGTTTTGTCTCTAATAGCATGTAACTACAAAACTATTAAAAACTACTCACGCGCTTTATAAAGTATCCTTTGAAATCCTTATAGAGTATCCTTTGAGAAAAATGTCAAAGTATTACTTCAATCAAAGCAATACACCAGTCTATGTAACTTCTACATCGTGTCACAGCTCGTTGACTACAGTGAATGCCAATTAGTGATATGCTAGCCACACAGTAATTAATAATCAGTTGTTTTCAATAATATAAAATCATTCTTGATTTCCTTGGGCAGGATAATGCAAAATTGGATATGCTCTGCATCAAAGCGCTTAAGATAATATGAACAACAATGTGATCATACTTTGTATTACTAAATCACAGCTATTGTTATATCAGAGATGTGTCTCACATTTTGGCAGAATAGTGAACCTAACATTTCAAAGATTTAGTTGCAGCTATCTAGAAATACAGCAGGTAACATAAATGGAAGTTATTGAAGGATTATGTATTGGAACTCCATGCTGTTACTTTGAGAGTCGGTGTAATGATATTGAATAAATAGTGATCATGTACTTTCTCAGGATGCAGTCATACATGGATATAGTCTTTATTATGTTGGATACAAAACTACTGTATGAAAAGACGATGTAATTCCTTTTCTGCATCCAGATTCATCTTTAATCTCACTGTTGGAAGTGTTCATGTCTGCAATACTGAAAAAAAAATAGGTAAAGCTAAACTCTACATGCTGAGGGTCGGACGTTGCAGAAAACACCTCTGAACTCTTTGCACAAACGCTTGTCTTTGAACAATCCCACCTTTTGCTTAAAGGGTTGTTTCCTCTGAAAGCTCTTGAAACCATACAAATAACATTTCTGATATCCCTTTTCTCGGATGTTAGTGATGGGAATTGGAATACTGAGTTTTCTTTTTCAGGACCTTTTTATTCCTCGATTTTAACATTTCCTGACAACATCAGGATCTTGACCAACGTAAGCAGCATTATCAAGATAGAATAAAATCGCAATTAAAATCTTAACAAGCTATTATTCATTCTTGTTCAGAGTTTCACATCGACATGCAGTGGCAGAAATTTCTTCTTTTTGCAAAAAAGTATGAAACATCTTTCAGAAATAATGTTTAGAAATGAATACCATTTCTGAATAAGAAAATTATTCAGAAATAATGTTCAAAATCAACTTAGAGAGATATATGTAAAAGATAGCTTATTTTATTCATTCTATAGATGTGAATATTGCCACCAGCATGACTGCATTGGAAATTAAATCTTTTGTATATCGCAACATGTTCCCTTTGTCATGAACATTTAAAAAAGTGGTTTGCTGTCCTTTAAATTGTAATAATTTGTATAATTTGCTATAAATAATTTACTAGTAATATGTTAGTTCTATTATCTCAGTTAAAAACACTTGAAAATATTTTTTATTTTCTACTATGTTTCAAATACATTATTTTCTCATAAAAAATTAATATGCAAGACAAATACTGTAGATAATGTATAATTGGGAGAAATATATTACAATACAAAATAAAATATAAAGGAATTTATTTTTAGGAAACTGATTGTGGAAGACTGATTGTAATATATTGCAGGGATTCCTGTAAAATAAACTGTTACTAGCTGAGTTGGACAAGTCAATGTTTGCACAGGCAAACGGCATTTACTTATTCGTTAATGAAGTAGTTGTATCTAATCCTAACTGATTATTAATATAAACAATCGTTAGTCTCAGACAGCAACTTTATTTACCAATTATTCACTGTATTTGCAATTTGTGCATTTACTTGGAGATATTACAATGAAATTATACATTCAATTAAGAAGTAACTCTTATTTTCTTAATATTGATAATTACGAGTTATAATTAATAAATTAAAGATTTAACTATTCCATTTTACTTTGCTATTAAGGGAACGTTATACCATTTTACCAAATACAATGGTAGTTATAAACTAGCAATAGATTTATTGAACAGAGAAAGATAGTACGAAAGAAGTTTAATTGATGCAATATTTACACAATGATTATGTTTTTCACCAATTATATTTCTTTAAAGTGAATTAGAATGATTGCTTCAGTTTGAGGAAGCTAACTGAATATGTAATCATTTTCTTTGACTGTTCACTGATATAAGAATACTAATCAAAAGTATGTCATTTTATTGGTAAAGAATGTTATACATAATTGAAATGTTCAAATAAGTAGGTACAAAATACTAGGTTGTTCGGAAAATCATTTCGTTTTTTATAAAAATGAAAAGCATTATAACGAATGAATATTTAATTGAATTGTATCATTGTTGTCATCTCTAGTGTAACTACTTTTGCCATCTTTCTTGTCGTAGTATGATTCTACACTCTCAAAAGGGTTGGTTACTAGCAAAAAATTGATCCAGTTGGGAGAAAACGAAATTACTTTCCGAACAACCCAATAGATAGAAACAAGAATGATTAAGAGGGTTTCATGATTAAAAAGTGAGATGAAGAAGCTGTGAAATTGATTACATAGTCAATGAGCATTGTTGTGAGTTATTCACATATATAGATTTTGAAAATTCCCGCTTATTTAACTCATATATAAATTTTATTCCACTTAAATAATATGTTAATTTCATATGTAGCATTTATTTATTAAATCAATAAAGCTTTTATTATATCATATTTTAAAAACAAAAATTATGCAATTCAAAAATATTAAATTTCACATAAAAATATTCAATAATGGAATACAACAAATGTATGTATGTAATGAACATATTTATCAAGTGAGAAATAACTTAATTAAATTTTATTCACTCAGATTGAATCTCGCAAATTTACTTATTATTTAATATAAAATATCAAAAATTTCTTAATTGTTTCATATTGATTTTCTATTTTAAAGCATTTTAACTGATTAAACGCTATGTATATTTACTTATTTTCATTTAATTCCTGCCGATTTATTATCAATCATACAATCTCCCATCTTGTGTGATACAGAGAGATCAGTCGACCAAACTAAAATTACTACCCTGTCATCCATCAAAGAAGTAATATCTTGACAAGTGGTACATTAATTCATGTTTAATATTCTCTCATGTTATTACGAAGCAGAGCACAGTAGAACCCGCAGATCAGACTTTGCATGTTGGGTAGTTTATTTTCCAGATGAAGTAATCTCTCTCAGCTAAATAAAACACAAATATAATAATTATTAGTTGATCAATAACATTTTATTTTAGGTTTTATAAGAAATTATAAAAAGATACCTTTTCTATTTTGCAAATGATTGTTTCTAATGATTAAATTTTTTTTATTAAAAATAACTGAAAACTTTAAATTTTTGAATAACTGCGTTGAATGAAATCAATGAAGTATTTTCGAGTGTTTATTTCTTGTCTTTTACGAATATTATTTATGTAATTTATTATTTATGTAAATAAAATTTAATTGAATATCGTAATAATTAATAATAGGAATAGTTGAGGAATGTAATCCTATAGGATGAAATGCATATTATTATTCTTAAGGGCTAAATAATATATAAAAGTAAAATATTATTAAAATGGTTATTATATAATAATATTTGAAAAACAGTTAAATGCAATATTTTTGATTGAAAAATAAGTTGCTCATAAAGAGGATTCATGTGATCAACTTTGTTTCATAGAAAAAAACTGTTTTAAAGTTATTCTTCAAAATTTTAATATTCTTATCTTTTTGTAAATTTTTTAAATATACATTCAAGAATATGAAAATTTACGCTTTAAGCAGCGCAAGAATGTAAGGTTTAATGTACTGGGAGTTGTGTTTCGATCGATAACTTCTTGGAATCATTCGATGACAGAATTAACAGATAAAAATTAAACTGTTTGAATTGAAGAAATAAATAGAAAAAGTAATTTGCATAATTGCGATAATTTGGGTACACTACTCAATTACTTCATGAACAGGCTGATTTTATTTATATTTTCCAATGGAATGTCAATGTGGTTTAGTATCAATTCAAGTGAATAATATTTTTAATACTGAGTTCTTAAGTAATACAATAAAAATGAAAAAATTCAATTATCATTTGTTTAAAGCTTGTTACATAACAATATTAAAAACCTATTGGCAGTAATGAAATGATGTTTTCATAAAAGATAAATTTGAATAAAAAATGAATAATTTTGAAGTTGAATTTTATAGCAATATTTTAAAAAGGAACTTTTTATTTTTCTAAATTTTATTTTAGTATCCTATTTAGTTCTTTGACATTTTATTTGCGACTGATGTCAGTTTATATTTATTGTAAATTATAAAATTTAGTCACTCTTTGCTTATATGCTTGTTAATTTAGTTTCATAATCTTCAAAGTACATAATACAAATATTGTAAATATTAGTTATTCAACTAAAATTTGTTGTTACTTATGACACTGGGACAAGCCAAACTCGCTGTGCCTTGGCAATGTGAATTTAAGTCAATCGGGAATGTCTTTCGTTTTAAGAAGAGCACCACAAAGGTGAAAGTACGTCTTTGCTCTTTTTTAAATCCTCCGATAGATGGCACCACCAAAAAATCCACTCCCTCAATTTTGACATTGATCTGAAAGGGGTGGGGGAAACTTTCTCCAGAAAGTTTCGCCAGAATTGCTCAACGACCCTCCACTGGGCTTTCAATTCCATAGATTTAACGAGCTCGTATATTGCATGTACTCGGTGGGTCTTTGGCGGCATTGGGAATCGAACCCCGTCCTTCAAGATGGAAAGCCGGTACTCTAACCACTAGGCTACCACGGCCCTACTAAAATTTGTTAAATGGTGTAATACAAATAAGGTTAATATTTCGTTTCAATGAATATTAATTCAATTTTAATTGTTATTGAAAATTATTACTTACTGGTTATTCTGCTTTAAAATTTAAATAAAAATTACAAGAAAAATTTTCAGTATTCAATAATTTATTTAGCCTTCCAATAACATCTTTCATTAACGAAATCAAACCCGATTTTATTGAGATTTATAGTGAAGCATCAAGAATCGAACCATAGAAGAAACTTTAACTTTATTAATTTAATTATGATATTATTCTAAGATATTTAACGCCACAAATTGACTAAATTATTTGAAATTTCAAATGCTACTAAATATTAGAAAATGTCACCCAGAATTTGTATATTTTAATTGTAAAACGAATGAAATATATAGTATATTTCAATATTAAGCGAATGATGAAGAAATGAAGACATTCTGAAATATTAATTTTAAATTTTATTTGTTTAAAATTTTTTATATCTAGTTTTATATTGAAAGTAAATTTTTTTGCTTTCGTTTTTTATTTTAATTCAATGAAATTTGTTTTCCGTAAATATTTTTTTCTTTGCTATCTGCAATAGTTTAATTAAAATGTATAAGTGTTATCAAAGTGAAAGAAACATATGAATAAAAGGTGCCTATATAAAGGTGCGTTTTTAAAGTATTATTATACAGTTTTAGTATTTTCGAAGAGAATTTTTATATGCTTAGTTTATACGAACGTGATCCATAACTATACAAATAATGACTAGTTACAAGATTTTTTTAAGGAAAAATTTCATTAAAAAGTAAGCTGTTTTATAAAAAACGTCTAAAGTAATGATATCATACACTTAGTGCAACAAGAGAAGCTCATCATATTAAAATCATTGAGAGAGAGAGAAGATGAACGATAGAAACCGAAAGGAAATGAAGCAGTTTGTAATGTCTAAAGAGAAAGTGAATGACTGCAAAACTCAATCAGCTCTCTCACCTGGATTGCTAACAGTTGAAAAGAATCTTCATGAAGAAAACCCTTAAAACAAAGCAGCAATTCTCAAGTCAATAAATGTTAAGGTCAAATTTCGTAACTACTGATATCACAACCATAAAACGTGGTCGACTGCTACAGGATTATATGTACTTAAATAAATAATATTTCTCCCTTTTGGACAACCACATCTAATAATTATCTTCTAAGTCATAATAATGATACATGTGATTCGTTTCAACATGGAAATAACTCTGACATGGAATTTTAACCACGTCATGATATTCTGTTTACCCAATTAACTCAGAAGGAAAAGACACCAACAAAAAAGCATAGAGAAGTTTTAGTTGACCCTTCATTCTATGATGCGAACTTTTCCTATATTAAATGCGATTTTCAGGATGATAATGCTCTTATATAAATTTCAAAACTTGTTCATTAATGATTTAATAACACGAGGATGAAGCACAACATTTATCATGGCCAATAATACTTACCGACCTCAATATGGTGGTCTACTTTAGAGTGTTCAAAAGGTTAAGTTAGTCTTCTGCCTTCGGTTCCTCTCCAAAAAAAAAGCTGCAAACTACCGTAAGACTTTTAATAGTCAAGAATATAGTTGTAATCTTCCAATTATTAATTAAAAGGAGCTTACTCCCTCGAAAATCCACTCCGTACACAGACAGCAATTGCTCTCTATAAAGTGTCCTTCACCAGTTTATCATTGGTATGTTGCCAATAGTCCTGGTATGTTCCTGTCAGGTAGTGGATCTCTGCCTCTTCAATCGGCCATCGCGAAATTTGGAAGTGGCTACCTAAAATGTTGGAAGATCTCAAAAGGGAGATGGGTTTTCTCTCTCCTTGTTCTTGTTCCCTTCTCTGCCAGTCCCACTTCCATTCTTAATTGTCTTGGCGCATTCTGAAGGCAGTTTTGGAATGAGCAGGATCTAATCTATGGGGATCTGACACATCGAGATTTTTTGAACTTGATGAAGGCTTTTCTACACAGGGAAGGTAAGTAACAACGGGGTGTTCAAGTTGGAGTTGATATACTTCATGAGCATCAGTCTGGGAACTTCCATATCTCCAAGAAGAATGGTATAATAATTCTCTAACATTATTTATAATTTACGAGATTCAATTCCTAGCTGAATTGAATCCAAGCTAAGTTATATGCTAAATATGTGCCGAAATCACATTAGTAGAAGATTCCTAATGAATTTAGATTTTTTTCATAATTTTTGATAGCCAACTCTAAATGACATTCCAAAGAGAATATGTAATTTAAAATCAGCAATAAGTTAATAAATTCTAGCTTGTTTTTATATTTAAAGAATGCATTCCTATTTGAATATATTCTTAATTTAATAAAAGACAAGTGCTTGCAATTTCGGTGTTTAAATTTTATTTACAATGAAAATCTTTTAATTTTGAACTTCACACTGATTCCACAGTGAAAATAATCATCATATCTCAAAAATGACACAAAATGTATTTCCGTTATAAGAGTTTGAATACTTAATGATAAATTTTGAGAAAGGACTCCAAAGTTTTGTCAATGTTATTTTGTGTTCAACAAAATAATATTATTGCTGTTGCTAGCACATAAAAATAATTCAAAAGTATTTTATGCGCAATATTATTTAAAATTATTGTTATTCATTGTTTCATGATCTCATTGCTTAAAGTATTTTATATTATTTCCTATATTATTTAAAATTATCACTATGCTCAGTTGTTCATAATCGCAATGTTTAAAGTGCTTTATATTATTTCATAAACAACATCTGAAAATAAATGAAGAGTATATTGTAAATTTGTAAGATATCAAGAAAGAGTAAGTATCTTGCTATTTTATATTTAAAATTTGATATATTGATATATATATATATATATGTACAAGAAAGTAGCTAAGACAAACTGAAATAAGATATAAATTTTGGGTCAAAAAGAATTTTATTTGTTTAGACAAAAAAGTTTCTTTTAACTCGTTTTATTGCTTATCCTTGAAATAGGAAACTTTAAGTGCTTATTAGTAAGAACATTATTACGTTACCTAAAAACGAACGCGACAAAAAATTTAACAAGATTATGTTACAGAATTGTATCATTAAATATGCATCAAGTAGATTTTTTAAGCAAAGATTTTGTTAACTTTCAAGTTCATTATTAATTTAAGATAAGCAGGTATTTTTCCTGAAACAGAATCTTTGATAGTCTTGTAAAATCTTGTAAGCACCCCATATTACTAAGCATTTTTTGATTTTTTCTTGTAACGCCACTTTATGCACTGTATAAATAATCTATTTTAACTTTAAGTCGTAAAAGAAACATAAATGCTACGAATAATACTTTGTATAATCTCTTACAGACTATCGGGATTGCTTTTTATTCCATACAAGCTGTTTTCTAAGCATAATTGTGGAATTTGTTTTGTGTACAGTTTCTATAAAAACAAATCTTAAATCATTATTTTCCCAAAAATAATATTGACTTTATTGTATATTTTTGTATCACTAGTGTAAAGAGATTGCTCCCTTCTGCTTTCTCATTGTTTCAAACATAAATATGAATTGGTCTAATTAGCATCAAATTAGCTGAACCAGCTAATTAATGCTGAGTTCAGTTGGATGATTAGTAGTGTACATATATAAAATAGTATTATGTAAATAGAAAATAACAAATAGTTTAAAGAAAAAGAATAATAAAATTATTTACAGAAATTCTAAAAATAATTATTAAGACAGTTTTTCAATTCTCGTTGAAATAATATTTTTAAACATTGAAAACTCTTTGAATGAGGGAAATAATCAGTAATCAAGCGTGCACAGTATATTATTATGATTAGCATACAATGTATCACGAATAAGGGAAGCATTAAATTGCAAAAAAAGTAGTATTATAGAAAATACAATGCATCTTTATCTTTAAAAAGCTATTCAAACAATCTACTATGGACAACACTGAAAAACTATAGAAATTTATTAGAAAGTTTTGTGTACTTAAAAGGTATTTATTGAAAATTTGAATGTGTTAACACAGCTCTGGCTCCTTTTAATAGCATTTTAATTTCCAGAAATAGGAAAAGTTTGGTGTTTTAAAGCATTTTTTAAGTTTTTAATAATTTTCGCTAAAAAAAGCACGGATTATTGAGCAAAAGAGACTAGTTTCTTTAAAATAGTTTTAAAGTGTTTTGCCAGAATTTATAAATGATATGATTAGAAAAATTTGTTTTATTCTTTAATTAAAGTTTAAATGTTTGTTTAGAGATATTATGTACAAAAATTAAATGAAAAAATTTTGGAAAATCACTTCATTCATTTAGAAAATTCAATTAAAAATTTATTTAAAAAACTGCTAATTTCAGAACTTTAAAATTCTTCATAAAATGTTAACGTTATTAAAATTAGAAAAACGTTTGAAAACTTTTATAAATATTTAAAAATTCCTTTTAGTAGTTCCATATGAATAAAAATGTTTTCATTGGAAATTTGTATCAGTGCTTGTAACATCTGTTTCTGACAACTTTTGAAGATTATCACAGAAAAATGAATTCAAAATATTTTTGAAAACATTCGATTTCATGCACTTCCTTTAATAATTTTTAGTTTACATATTATATATTAAATAATTTAGTATTTCATTTTTTATATTGCTTGGTTTTTAGAAATTTTAACAATTTTTTCTCGTAAAAATAAAATTTCGTACAAATTTTACCTTTTTAACTAAACATATATCTTTATTCCTTTTCGCCTATTTATATGAATGTTGAAAATGTCAATGAATAAAATTATAATATTGGTCCCAAATTAGAAATTTTCATTATAAATGACAATTTTTTTTCATTTTATTGAATAGTTAATTACAAATTTCGATATTCAATGTCATGAAAAGATTATGGTATCTAATTTCAAAACACAGAATTAAAAAATTAATTTATAATTAAGTAAAAATATCATCATTGATATTAATTTCATAAATTGTAAAAAATGTAGTAAAAATAAAATTCCGGGAAAATGAATTATTTTCATTTGCAATAATTTTTCAATTAAATTTCAATTAATTGACTCCTTTTTGAAGTTTTTGCAGCCATGTTCAGAAAGTTTTAAAAACAAATAAAATCGTTATACTTAATTATATTTTATCACAATTGTTGATATTACAAATATTGTCATTTTGATGAATGTTGTGATGACAAGGTATGTGAAATCATAAGTAATCTTTAATATTTAATTTTTTTTACGTACCAATAACCTAAAACAATAATACGATAAAGTGCTTAAATTCATTTTAAAATATCATAAATATTTATCATAACTTAATTCTCAATGATAAATATTTTAAACCCATTTCCATTTTTTATGTCTTTTTAAGAAATATAACGTAATTTATATGTTTTTATTATATAAGTTATTCTCTCACAAAACTGTATTACAAAGAAAATAATGTGTTAATTATGATATGAAAATTACCTTTCAAAGAAAGTTGCAGAACTGAAACACATACCGTTAAAATTTTCATTAATTGTTACTATATATTATTTATTGTTCACTAATTGTGCCAGAAAGTATGAAATGCTTCTCTGAAAATAATATTTTTGATGGAATAAACCATATTAAGGGATTAAAGTTTGCTGAATAGCATGCAATACGATAGTCTAAGTGATTATTGCAAAATGAGACAAGCATTGTAAGATCTGATTGTAATAAGTAATAATAATAATAATAATAATAATAATAATAATAATAATAATAATAATATATATATATATATATATATATATATATATTATAATATATATTATATAATGATATTCCTATATATAATTTATGACATTAATATATATGTAAAAATTTAACATAAAGGTAAAGAGATGCTTATTTAATTTAACATATTGTTAAGTGAGACATTCTGCATTTTCAAAGTTATCCAAATTCTTATGATTTACAAGTAAATTATTGATTAGAGTTTTGAGAGGCTTAGAACGCAATAAATGTCACACACAACCTATACAAACTATGGGAAAACATTATTTCCATAAATTTTATGTAGTCTTTATTGCCAAAGAGGACTACTACGACTATTGATGCACAGTTATGAAAAGATCCACAAAGATTCATATTGAGTTCATTATGATTTGATAATTTAAAAATAACATTGTTACTCGTTTATATTCCTTGTCTTTTAAATACTGCACACAATTAGCTTTTTTGGTTATGGGAATAATTAATGGATGTGTAGCAAATTAATTAAAATACGTTAAAATTATAGTTATTATGTTTGGAGTGTTTGTTTATTATATTGTTATTAAATCAGAGAGTGCAAAAGAGGCCCAAAATATAAATAACAAACAATTTAATAATCTTACAAAATGTTTGTAAACCTCATCATAAAAACTAAATTTCCAATATATTTAATATATACAAATTAACACTCATATTTTAAGAGTTTAAGGTTTCAATTCTCGACTGTGCCACAAGGATTCCTTAAATATAATCCTGAACATTAACTATAATAACTGAAATTAATATAATTAAATGGAAATAAAATGATGAATTTATTTTATCATTCCAAAATTTAAATCAAGTCACTTGTAAAGTCGAAAATGCATCTTAATGTAAGAAAAAAACATACTTAAAAGTTTCAATGAGTCTAACTCTGTTCTTATAAAAAAGTAATCATATCAACCATGTCTATTAAAATAATCTAGTACTTAATTAAAAGGGAAATAAGGAGAATTTCTAATTAATTATTTCTATATTTAATGAAACAGGGAGAATGTCAATAAAGAGCATTTTTTAGTGATGATTAATAAATAATTTAACTAGAAACCTTATAATATAATTTGTACAAAAATTATCAAGCATCATTTGTATCAATTTTTATGCGCTATAAATCAACAAAAACAGAATAAATTTAAGGTGACAAAGCAATTAAAGTAATTTGTTTTATTTGTAAATCCTGCATAGTTTAAAATGTAAGGATGAAAATTACCAATCTTAAGAATAGATTTATAGAAAGAACAATAAAAAAGAGTATGAAAGGAAAAAAAATTCTAAATGAAAGAACTCATTTTGTACTGAATTATTGTAACAATGACATATATATGTATGTATGTCTGCATATATATATATATATATATATATATATATATATATATATATATATATATATATATATATATATATATATATATATATATATATATATATATATATATATATATATATATATATATATATATATATATATATATATATATATATATATATGTTACGATCAATATTCACTCATAAATATATTTAACTGACAAAAGAATTGAAATGAGAGTAACAGGAGTTTAAATTTAAATTTTGAAAAATATTTCAAACCTTTCAGACTTTTGGAAAGTGAACCAATTCAAGCTTACAATGTAGAGAAATATTTAAATAAGAGATATTTTAAAATAATTTCGAGAAAGTTTTATAGTTTTAGTTTTGTTTTAAGAAATCCAAGCGTATTCGTAAATGGAAATGGATTTCAATGCGCTTGGAGGTGGAAGTGCACTGTAAATTTAAGCTATGTAACATCGTGCTGTATTCCCTTTTTGCTTTTTAGAATGCCTTTCGTTAAATGAGCGCATGACTTTTTAAATAAGACCTTCTGATCTTAAAACGCAGCACAAATTTAAATTGAAAACATCTGATAAAAACATTACTTTATACTACTCTGACTTTCTATATTTATACAATGTAAATTTCAACATCAATCATGTAGTTTTATGTACTTTGATAAATCTAAATATACAAGATTTTGCTTGCAATATGCAGTTTTTTCATTTATATGAAGCATAATCTTTAAATGATATCACTTCCTAAATGACAAAATTATTTGGTTTTCTGGGATGGCTAAAGCGTTTTTAATCAATAATCAAAAATCTATTCATTAATTATCAATGTAGTTCTGAACATAACTTAAAGAAGATATCCTGAACAGATAGATTTAAATTTCATTTTTATGATGTAGGAATGACTTAAACGCTGATCTGGTCAATCCAAGAAATTGATGTTGAAGGAAAAAATTGTGGAAGCAATGTTTTCTTGATACATTTACTTTCTTAAAATTTTAGTTTTATTTATTTAGCTCATCATAGCATCTTTGCACTTTTTGATGGAATTACGATTTCACATTTCCTGTTATAATAAATACATAACATCAAGAGTATGCTAAACAATATCTGTAAAGAATATTTAAATGAAAATGTAAGTATTTACTAGGGCAGTGGCAGCATATTAAAAAAATAGCAGGTTTTATGCTTTGCAAAACAGAAAACGATAAGAAATTTATATAAGATGATTATTAAGATCGCGTAAAGTTTTTTTCGTCTTCAGAAAAGAGTATATTATAGTTGCAAAGAGCAAAGCCATAAAATATTTGTTATATTCTTTCTTAGAAATTTTTTACAGTTTATTTTGTTACCATTTACATTATACCGCATTTCAAATGTTGTATATATATATATATATATATACATACATACATATATATATACACACACACACACACACACACACACACACACACACACACACACACACACACACACACACACACACACACACACACACACACACACACACACACACACACACACACACACACACACACACACACACACACACACACACACACACACACACACACACACACACACACACACACACACACACACACACATATATATATATATATATGTATGTGTGTGTGTGTGTTTAAAAGTTTTATTTATATAAAGATAAGATCAATTACTTGGGTAAATTCAAACATCTATCTATTATATGATTAACAACCTAGGAAACCCACTTATTACAGTGAATATGCTATGATTAAGTATTAATGAGGAAGTGTTTGTGTGTACTTTTTAATTATATTATGAAATCAGAAAAATAATCAATAAATAAAATAGTTCTTCATTATTCTTCAAGTTTGATCAACACTTTGATTTTTATTGTGGTTAAAGACCATGAAATCACATCACACAAATATTTCATAGAAGAAGTAAAAGAAAGTTTTTTGTAGTTACGAAAATCCTTGGAAATTCTCAGACAAAATCTCTGAAGGACTTCGTATTTAAATTAACTATTAACCAAGAATAATTTAATAACTCAACAAGTTCTTTTGATTTTAATAGTAAATGAATAATATTTTCCACATTAATTTCAAATGATTTCGTGATCTGTTGGATTCATCACGCTAAAATTTAAAGGAAAATATTTCTAAGCAAAATACTTGCCTTCAAATGATCATGAAAATAAAATAAGTGTTTCTCAAGGCACCGAAAATGTTCATTTATCTTTTTTAACAAGTTATCTTTTTGATGATCTGTTTCATTTTTATTTAAAAATTCTCTTGTTGAGGTAAGAATTTACTATGAAACTTTTCCAGAATGTTGTGAATTATTGTAGGTTTCTTAATATTAGGTCTACCGGAAAGTTCTGTCCGTTTTAGAATGAAACAAAGGAATAAATTTTTTCATACTTTGGATAAACTTTATTGAATAATATAATTGCCATCATTATATTTATGACTCCTTGCCAGCGTGATGGCAATTTGTATATCCCATTTTTAAAAAATGTCTTATCTCTAGAAGCCAAAAATTGAACCAGTGCTTGGCTGATATCTTCTTCGTTCTTGAATTGTTTGCCCTGCAAGAAATTTTGTAAGGACAGAAACAAGTGATAATCAGATGGTGCTAGGTCCGGGGAGTATGGTGGATGCGACAGAATTTCCCAGCCTAGCTCTGCGACTTTCTGACGAGTCCCCAAAGTAGCATGTGGCCTGGCATTGTCATGAAGCAGTATGATGTCCTTCCTATTGAATATCGCCGGCCTCTTTTCTTGGAGTGCTGTTTTTAATTTATCCAATTGCTGACAGTACCTCTCCAAATTTAGCCTTTCGTTTGGTTTCAACAGCTCAAAATGTATTGGTTCTCGAATGTCCCACCATATACACAACATTCTCTTGTTCACCCTCAACTTTGATGTAGAGGTAGAGGGAGCAGGTTTTCCGGGTTCACAATATGCCCTTTTTCTTATGATGTTTTCATAGGTAATCCACTTTTCATCCCCAGTTATGATCCGGTCCAAGAAGGGTTCGATTTTGTTGCGTGCAAGCAGAGATGTGCACATGATGGTTCGATCATTCAAATTCTTCTCACTTCACTTGTGTGGCACCCATCTCGAATACTTCCACACAAACCCTAAATTCCGAATATGGTCGGAAATGGTTTGTTGAGCTGAATATTTGTTGAAACTGATTGTAACCGGAGCGGACAGAACTTTCCGGTAGACCTAATAAAAGCATTTATTTTTGATTTGAGTGTGAATATGTTTAATTTTTTCTCTTATAGCGATAAATTTAGTTCGTTCAGTTTCTAAAATATGTCACACAAATGATATAGTTTTCCTAACGGTAACTTACTTTGGAATAACTTCTCATTATGCTCAGGAAACTATATTAATGGAGAAAATATATGAAAATCAATGAACATAATGTCATGTAATATTAGTTCTGATGATGCAGAAGGATCAATAGTAAGTTAACAACAGTTTAAAGCCTGTGGTAGCACTGTTTTGCTGCAATTTCTTCAAGGCCAAAAGCGAAACAATGCTAACTCACAAATGTTTCGTTACTTACAATTATGATAATAAAAAATGCTATTCAATGCATTTTCATGTTAACAATTCTCTAATAAAGTTTGACATGTTTGTTTGGAAGTAAACTGCAATCTTAAACGATTATCTTGATCATTCATTGCAGAATGAGAGACAGAACATCGGTAATTCTATAGATTTCCTTATACATAAAATCTTTGTTCAAATAGCTGTTAAAGGCATAGCTTTTAGAAGTTAATTAAACTAACATTTTTTATTGCAGCTATTCAATAAAAGTTGTGTTTTCTGACGAATTTTAAGCCCTTATTTATATATACAAACAGAAAAACATGCCAAACTGTTTTTCAGGGTCAACATTTTATTTTGTAGTGATTGTGAATAAGTTTTGCATCAGAGTATTCGTTTTTTATTATCATGATTATGTAATTTTATAAGTAGTCTGAATGATCATAACAAAAGGTTTATAACTGAATGGGTAAATAGGAATTCTTAATAGCTATATAATTGTTTTTTTGAACCATTTATATTCGATTGAGGCTAATTCTATTTAACTTAAGTATTTCAAATTAAACAAACCTTAAAAATGTTAAATTATGAAAATTTATCAATTTACAGTTTAAGACATTTACATTACATGACTAAACATTTGATTAAAATTAAATATATTTTCTTGCAGGCATTTTGAATGATAATATTATTCGAACTGTGAACGTTTATAGAAAAGCAATCGAGTGAAAAATACCGAATGAACATCGAAATATATCTAGAATAAATTATAAGAAAAATGTTCACATAAAAAAATTTTTCATAAGAATTTTTCCCTTCTTTTCGTGAAAGAAGAAATAACTGACAATTATTATGATTGAAGACTGGAGCATTTGCGTCTTTATTCAATTTCTGTCATGTTTTTGTTACTTTTTCTCTCATCCCTTTGAATCAAACATTCCTGAAAAATAACTGCAGAATTCGCCTGCATTGTATATTTTTTCCTACTGCTAAGTTTCACTTTGTCTAACCGATATGTATTTTTTAAAAATACTTTAGTAAATATTCTTGAATTAAAATATGTGAAGAGTAGAAAAAAACTTTATATATACAGTATAAATGTACATCGATTAAGATTTTAGTAAGATGCCATGATCTATATATTTAAAAAATAATTTTTTATAATTCTTGCAGTTTTGTTTAACCAACTTAGTTTTGTTTACAGAGCTATTTTAAAATGAATTTAGTTTTTTCAATAAACACACGTAATTTTCATGATAAATCTTAAGGAAATATTACGCTTTATATTTTTTCATTAAAAGTTTCACTAATTTTGGTAGATATATTAAAAATATAGATAATGAAGTTGTATAAATGAAAATTTATATTTTCTATCCACTGATAGATTAGTTTAAGTAAACTCCATGGCACGATAGCCCATGTGGGACAAGACCTACAGTGCCCATAACAGTTTTCATGATCGAGGGCTCTGGGGTGCGAAGCATATGTCCCAGTTAGGTGGTCAGCCTAACGTAAGACCTCCAGTGTTTAATTCCCAAGCATGCTTGGTACTCAGTTAATCGACCCACTGAAGGGATGAAAGGCTGAGTCAACCTTGCCCAGCCCGAGGATCGAACCTCGGACCTGTGTCATGGGAGAGTGAAACGCTGCCACTAAGCCTCCGGGCTTCGATAAGTTAGTTTAGTTCAAGAAATAATAGAGTGAATTTTATAAGTAAACGATACATTTCTGATTATTGTTTCTAGTAATGTTTGGTGAATATAAATCACATGGTATAAAAATACATGCAGTAAAATAAATTTGCTGCAATCAGTTATTTATATGTACCTAAGCAAAATTTCTCTTGAGATAGAAAATGAGGTTTAGTAATTTGATTTTATAAAACCGTGTTTTATCGGTAATATATAATCATGATATTTTAGAAATCTTATACAAATTAGAACGCATAAAGAAAACAAATTATGTTACTAAATTTATTCTATCAGTGATTTTGTGATAATTTCATTAATTTAAAGGTTACTTTAACAATTTAAATTTTATGATAATTGGTGAATTATTACTTGATGTTTAACATGAAAAAGACAATTAGTATTTATGTTGCTGTGCTTCTATAGGTTAAAAGTCCTGTGATCGAATACAAAAACTTCTCACAAACATTTTTTAAGAAAAATTTATATCTGCAATATTTTAAAATAAAAAATTTATTTGAGCACACAGACTCATTTTTTTTATCTTTTTGCAAAATAATTATTGATTTGTTTTGTCATTACAATCAAAATATTTGACAGTAAAGGATTCATCATCAAATTAGCAATCGAAAATCTACACTCATTGATATTTGATATAATTATCTCATGTATTGGGCAACAAACTAATGTTGCTAAATATTGCATTGTACAACTCGATGTTGCTAAATGTTTTTTTAAAAGAAAATTTAATACTAAATTGCATACCTAATATAGAAACATAGACGGCCCTTTTCCTAAAATGAATTTAGACATTACGCAAAATGATGCAATAATATCTCTACTTATTACACAAATAGTAACTCAAATACTTCATTGAGATTCATCGAAAAATAAAAATATTAAGTATTAATATAAACATACAAATTAAATATTTCTTATATAAAATTCATTGCTCATCAACTAGTGACTGAAGAAAACTCTTGGTGTTCTATTTGATATATAATAATGAAAAAATGCATTTTAAGGATGCAATATTTTCTAAGAAATCAAAAATATATTTCTTTAATTGAAAGTTGGTGTATATGTGTACTTAGAGTTAATTTCAAAAGTGTCGAAGTAATATGCTCTGTCATTATATAACCATTTTCAAAACGTATGAAATATATATTTGTAATAATTCCTATAGTGAGACACTTTATTATACAATTTTATTATTTATTATTATAACTTTTATAATCTACATTTAATTTATTAAATGTAGAAAAATATTGTGTATGCCATTGATGTTTTTAAATTTGGTATCTTTGAAGCAAATACATTTACTGCATTGCAAAATTATACATATGAACTTTAAATTTAAGATGTAAGGCAATTTTAAATACAAGACAACACTTTAAATAAATAACTTGTTTTAAATTTTTATTGAAATTTTTGTATCTTAATTTAAAACACGTTATCAAAAATATTAAATGTCACAGAAATTTTAGAGACACTTGCACTTTCTTGGATATAATATGAGAAATTGCTAATATTTCATTTGAAAAATTTAAAAATACATTAATTTAAAATAAAATGCGAGTTAAATTTATTTCGTTATTTAATTATTTCTTTAAAATACTAGCAAGAAAATAACTTTACATTGAAATAAAATTAGACTTAAATTAAACTCGATTAATCCAGATCACACCGACTCTTACTTATTATCCTAGATCCACAAATCTACAAATAAATCCTAGATCCACAAATAAATAAAAGACTACTAAATTTAACAAATATGAACAATTTGAATCCAAGTAACTTCCTGCACCTATCTTTAATGGGATCCTTTGCGTTTATAGAATTGATGTTTGTAATAAAAAAAAATAATATTTCGTTATGAAAGAAAAAAAAGATATTTAATTTTTTCTCGTTTATTATAAAAATGGATAAAAATGGCTTTTATTGCGAGGAAAAATCCTGAGCAATTACCACTTTGAAAATGTAAAAATAAAAAAGTAATGAGTAGTACAGTGTATTATATAAAACTAGAAGTAATAAAATTATAATAAAACTTGCATGATTCAATGGCTTTTTTAAGTAAATAATTATTTTAATTAAATAATTATTTACAATATTCAAAGACAAAGATTTTTAAAGATGTGATTTACATAAAAAATCTTGAATATGCTTAATATAAGAAAATTAAATTCAGGCAATACAAAAATTCTGTTGATAAAATTAAAAATTTTTAAACATAACAATGAGAATAAAATTTTCAGTGAATGTAAGATTTAATTTTTTTATTTATAGAATATCAAAATTAAAACAATATTTATGAACAGTTTACTTAAAGCTGATTATAAATTCTTTAGATTAAATAAAGAAATGTAACACATTTAGTGTATTATTAATTTGTCAAATTTATAAAGAAATAAAAAGGAAATTTATTTAAGGGAATAATTTGAAAATTAAAAAAAACTTCCACTTTGTTTCTGTAGTAAAAGTGTTAAATATGACAGGATTTTGATGTTGATCCTTTTTAACATTAAAATGGAGCTTAAAGTTATACACTATAATTTTGTATACTCATTTAAATTTCTTTTAAGAAGCTCTAATAGAGAAATATGGCAATTAGCACAGTTGATATGTTTTAAGTATATTAATTACCAAAACTATATTAAAAATGTTGTTTGAGTAATAAAAAAAGTGTTAAATATTGTATTTGAATAGAACATTGTGCAAATGAGAATAATTCTTTTGAGAAAATTATTTAGGTATTTTTAGAACAAATTGTTGCAATGATAAGCATTTTATTCATTGGAAATATTAGTAATTCATTCTGATTTCCTAGTTAAAAATTGAATTATCAGAGGAGAGAAATAATTATTCCTTTACATATTTTACTTAAATAATTTTGAGAGTTAAACTCTTTTAATTGAAGTAAATTTAAATATTGATAATGAAATTAAAGTAAATTGTAAATGGTTAAAAATGTTATAATTTTAATTAATTTATTTTTTAAAAACAAATTGACAAAAGAGATTTTTATAATTCTTAAGATCAAACTTGCATAACTTAATATTTATATTCATAAATGTACATTTGGTAATATAATTTTATTCTATAGATATTTTTGCCATCTACTATTAAGTTAAATATTCCATTTTAAGTTGACATTTTACTTTTTGTGAAAATGAATGGTTGTGGTTTTTAAAATATGACTAGTTAAATATTAAACGGACAAATAATATGTCATGCCTGTCAAAAAACGATGTACGCATTTTCTGATAAATAATTTCAGGAATCCCTTTTCTGTCATATATAGAATCAAAGTTGCTGATCCTCGATTACTTAAAATTCTATTTGAAGGTTCATTCGAGATTAATCTGACAAAATATTCTTCATAAAAAAATGAAAACTTTTCTAGGGGAAAATGTGTCCCAAAATGTTACGTTGATTAGAATAATAGGAAATGAAGGAAAACTTTTTCATTCACGGTTAAAGTTATAACTTTGAAGAGTTTATGAATTTATGGAACACCTGTACATATATATATATATATATATATATATATATATATATATATATATATATATATATATATATATATATATATATATATATATATATATATATATATATATATATATATATACGCTGCATGCATATATGCATATAGTATTTTAAAAATATTTTTTTAAACACTGGGTAATTATTGTAAAATCAAAATCTACTTTTCCTTTACAAGTCAATTCCATATTATCTTCTTAATTCATCTGAATGCAATCAATGATTTTACTGCCTTATAATCTCTTTTTGTTACTCTAACAATAGATTGTTTTCAACAAAAGATTTTTGTGGAATCTTTAAACATGAAAAAATACTAATTATATACATATATAAAATGTAATGTATAACTTTGATCTTAAAGCTTTATTATTAAAATCTAAAAATGAATGTATTAAAGATATTATTATGATTTTTCATCGTGGCTACAAAAACCTGATGAGATGTAGAAATATAGATAAGTTTCCTCTAAATGAGAACAATACTTTTACTGTTCTTTAGTCACGAATAGACTTTTATTTAAATTAGAAGTAATTACATTGGCTAAATACTTAAGCAATTTCTATAATACAGAAAACAAAACTTTCAGCACTTTAGAACTGGAGAAAAAGAAGCTTTCAAATCTTGAGACTCAGATGTCTAACTGATCATCTAGTTTTCAACTGACTCACTACTTAATGGAGGCTAATATTTATACCTTTTCGGAAGTTCCTCAAAGGTGGTCTACATTACTACATCTACTCCCAGGTGGTCTACATTACTATAGAGAACCTATGATTACTTGACTTCTATTCATACTATAAATCAAAACTTCGAGAATATTGATCAATAATTTTGTTGCCAAATTGTCACCAAATATTACCAAGTCACCAAAAAAATATTGCCAAATATCACTAAGCTGCGTTAGATTTTACGGAATTACTTCTAAGCTCTGAAAAGCATGTTATATTTGCAAAATAAATGTTGTCTAGACAATAATTTTACCAATTAAACGATGATAGCACATTCAAACAAATAACTAGACAAAAATGTAAAACATTTATAAAAATCCTACATTTACATTTTTTACTTTTTCATTAGAATATTAAAATTATTTATTTAATTATTGGGAAAATTTTTATTGTCATTATCATAAGATAAAGTTAATTTATGATAAATGTATTAAATGTATCACAAAGAGTTGAAATGAAAAATGTTTTAGTGTATTCACTACGCATTTTTTAATTATTTAATTTTTAATCAACAATTCTTAAGCAGTAAAGCGTGATCTTTTTAACATTAATACTAATTTATTTTCAGATTTCTTTAGGATTAAAGAAACTACAATATAACTAAATTTTATTTTAACATATTATATTGCATTTTTGTTGATTAATTTATTGTACTGTATTTACTCTTAAAAAATGAACAAAAGTGTTACATTTTAATACAGTTTAAAACTATGATAAAAAGATTAATTTTAAATGTTACTTTTTTAATTTAACCACTTACTATTCCAAAATTTATTTAATCATTTCTTAAAATTAAATAATTTTCCTCAATTATTTATTTTTGTTACACTTTCTTATATTGTATGTACACAAGCCAACGCATCAGTAATAAAATTATTGATTTTATAAATAGAAAAGACATAAAATTATAATAGGAGTACTTATTTCATTTGAAGTATTTTTCCATTAATCAAATAATTGATTCCTTGAGAAAAGTAAAAACAGAATGTATTTTTCGCTTTGTTAATATAGCAGAAAAGAAACTTCCTCAAATAATGAGAAATTGTTACCTATAGTTCTTGAATTATGAGCTACATAATATAAACTTAGTGTTTTGCTCACATAACTTGGTTGGTATAAATCTCAAGAGATGTGATAAATATATGTTTACGTAAGAAGGATAAATTGTTTGTAGTAAGATTAATAAATTGTTAGAGTTTGAAGGGATTAATATGTATATCAATTTTATTCAACCTGTGTTTTTATTATGTATTCGGTATTACTGTTCAGTTAAAGCCATAAAATAGGCAAATTCTATTATCCAAAATCGGATTTCCACCAGCACATATCATTAAGGTCAATCATCATTTTTATTAATCTTAACATTATTTAACACACTTATAATTGAGTTGGAAATTACTTATAGTATCGTAACTAATAATATTAATTCTTTTAATGCAAAGTAATAAAAATTATTAAATCAGTTAATGATTAATAGCAGTAAGTTTTTTGGAGCACCAGCTGAGAATTTGTATTCTAGAAAGAGTTTTTAAAAATTGTGAGCGGAATCCTTGATTTAAAAGGAAAAGAAAAACCGGAAACTCCTCAAACGTCTATCCCGATAGACGTGGATGCAAAATATCGAACTTTTTGTAACATCGAAATTTTTTTTTCAGATATTGGCTTGTGTTAAACTGCAGACCTTTCTTTGAGAAAAAAATCTTCCCAATCTTCCCAATAGCTTACCAATACAATATATACATATATATACATACATATATATATATATATATATATATATATATATATATATATATATATATATATATATATATATATATATATATATATATATATATATATATATATATATATATATATATATATATATATATATATATATATATATATATATATATATATATATATATATATAAGCAAAAGAATTGAATTAATTTCTAAATCAACTATCGAAGATTCTTTTTTTAATTAAATAGAGATAATTCAGTGAGTTACAAGACGTTGGAGAAATCCAAATATTAAAAAATATAATAGCTTATGAATTTTAATAAAAGAGGACAATATATAGTATGTTTCTTCATTAATTTTCAATAAAGTAAATACAAAGAAATAAATCTATTTGCTATTTTAAATGTCGAATGAACTATAAAATATTAAATATAATGAAGGATTATCAATTATTTTACTTTTGTTTAAGCACTAAAAATGTTCAATTTGACAGAATGATGCAATTTATTAAAAAAATATAAAATGTAGATAAATATGTATGTATCTATGTTTTTTGATATCTGTTCTATTATTTTTTATATACAACTCAAAACTGATTTTATTAATTTTTTTAAGATTAATATCTAGTTGAAGAAAATAGGAATTGTTTATAAAAAGTTTTAAAAATATAGTTTTCTAAACATGCATATTTATTAATAGTAAATATGATGTTTTAGGATTGATCTATTGTTCAATTACAAAGTTTTGACACAATGTTTTTAAATTAAACATTTTGTGTCGATAGAGCCTCAAAGTAAACGTAATAAAAATAAAAATATTGGAGAAATATTGTAAACAAAATTATTTAGGAAATAACATCTAACTTCAGTTCATACTAAATATTTATTCTTCATTTATGTATAACAGTATTTATAAAAAGCAATTAATTTGACTTAAATATATTTATTTAAAAGTAAATATAATGAATTAAAAAAAGAACTAGCCAAAATATTAAAATGCTCCAAGCATTTATGAATTTAAATTTATACAAAAAATATATAAATTAATAGTCATTTTTGAGTACTTTATTGCAATTATCGTATATATATATATATATATATATATATATATATATATATATATATATATATATATATATATATATATATATATATATATATATATATTGCAGCAAAAAAGTATATTGACTTAAATGTAATTGAAAGATATAAATTAAATAAGCTCCACCGTTTCTGAGATGGAAATATCAAGATATACCCGTACACACTGTGCGTTCGATCACGAATTCTTAGATTTAGCCTTCTTTTTTTAAACAAGATGTCATATTTACATCAAATTATTTTATTCTGATTGTAAGAAATTTACATCATTTTCTGGGACTTTTTTAGTTTAAGAAATATTTCTTTAAAAAGATTATTCAGTTATATACAGGAAATAGGAAAAATGAATTAATTTAAGGAAGAATAAGTTTATGTGAAAATTATTAAAATATTTTAAGAGCACAATGTAATTCATTATCTCTTCATTAAACAGAAAATTAATTAAAAGAGCAACCAATAAAAAAGATATTACTATACAATAATTAAGGGGATATTTTGGTTTAAATAAGATTTTTTTTGATTTGACTAAATCTTTATGGAATTACGTTGTATTTTGTTTACGTTTTGTAAAATATTAATTTAGAGAGATTAGATAAATTTCAACTTGATGCCTTGTATATCTTGCAAAACATATAAGATTTTTAAATTGGGATTTTACTAAGAATTAATTTTTTAAGAACATAAATTTTCTCAAGATTATTTTATGAAAATCATTTCAAAGAAATTAGTTAATAAATACAATTTAAATTTACAGTTAACAATTACTATAACAGATTTACTTGAATGATTTTAAGTATTTTAAAATATTAAAAAAGTAATAATAGTTCTCACTAGCTATAATATTTTAATGATGATATTATTAATTATTGTACCGGTTATTATTATTTATTTAAGGATTTTAAAACACACACAAGCACTTAAACTATGAGGATATATTTAGAATTTTCACATTATAAGTATCAGAATTCTCATTTAGTAGAATTATGCTGCATTATCATTTGAGCATTAGGAATGAAGATAATAAGGCATAAAATGTGAAATTTTCACATCAATCATTTCACACATTTCGTATGTGATTCAATGAATGAAACAGATAACAATTCCACAAATAAAATAAAATTTTACAGTTCAATTAAAAGTGATAAGGAATTTTTAATAAGATACAAAATTAAACATTTTAATGAATTTATAGCATTATGTATTATTTTATTAAAAATTTACTGTTTTAAATTTTGGTAATAATTATTGATGAATATGCTATTATATGAAATTAATAATATTAAATATAAACATTTATTTTTATAAAATTCAGGATTTCAAATAATCATAACAACTTTTCTTAAGAAAAGCATGATTTTATCTTCTCCTCTCTTATAATAATCATAAATTTTGTTATATTATTGATATAACCAGTACTTCTTTGCTAAATAAAAGATTTTAAAAAGGAAAAAATATACATTACTGGTAATATGTGACATACATTTTTAATTACATAATTTAATTTACTAAACAGAAGTGCTTTGCAAAAGCTCAAAAAACTGAATTCAACTGAATTTTTTTAAGAAATTCCTCACATAATTAGACAGCCTTTTAATTGCTTTAAGAGCAAGGCTTAGTTGTTTCTAAACACACACACACACACACACACACACACACACACACACACACACACACACACACACACACACACACACACACACACACACACACACACACACACACACACACACACACACACACACACACACACACACACACACACACACACACACACACACACACACACACACACACATATATATATATATATATATATATATATATATATATATATATATATATATATATATATATATATATATATATATATATATATATATATATATATATATATATATATATATATATATATATATATATATATATATATATATATATATATATATATATATATATATATATATATATATATATATATATATATATATGTATATATGTATATATATTATGTATTAATTTTAGATGCCTATTTTTCATTTATTCAAATTATAAATAAAGAAAACATTTAAAAGATATTTTACATAGCATTGAATGTGCTACTATAGACATATTCATTATAAATTAGCTGCACTTTAATTTACTGGTAAATGGACATTTAGCAAAGAAAAGAAACCATATTTAAAGAGTAATTTTTAAAGACAGTTAATTGGCAAGAAAAGAAAAATAAATTAAAAAAGATTTCCATATTAGTTTTAAAATTTGAATCTGGTAAAAGAAAAGCTAAATTTAATGACCAAAATTTAAAACTTTTTGGGTGAAAAAATTACTCTTTTTCCAGGAAATTATTTTTCTTGGTAAGTTCGCAAAGTGTTTTAGAGTTTCTATGTTAGATCTAAGGAAAATTAATTTAGCGTTAATAATAATATAAAAACTTTAATTTAAAAATTTAAGCAAGCTTTGATGTCTTTTAATTAAAGAAAAAGTGACATATATTTTTAGGAGATTTTTTAAAGCTACAAAACTAGCATTTTAATAAAAATACATTAACCGATTAAGTTCGTAAAAAATAATTATATTAAAACTTCTGCTCAATTCTTACTATTTTCGACAATATTTACACCAAAAGAAAAATAAAATGAAAGTTTATATTGTATTTTTTATTATTTATTTTTTACTATTTAATTTTTAAAATATGTAAAACAAAAAATATTTCATATTCAGTGAATTTAAATTTCAGTTTTATTACTCCAGAAAGAATTTATATGAATGACACCGAAAAAATATAGAACTTTTAAATTTAATATAAATGCAAACATTATATGAAATAAAATTTAAGTATACACACATGCAAACACTTTGGCTTTCACAAGCAGAAATTCACAGTTGAGTATCAAACTAATTAAATAGCTAACGTCCTGTTGTGGTAAATCTTATCCTAAATACAACAATTACTAGAGTTAACTATTTATTACTACAGTTATTACAGTTAATTATTTATGTTTTGTGTATTTATGAAATGTGTTAAAGCAAATTTGGTAGAGGCTACTCGAAGAAATGAGGACTTTAGATACATTGACATAAAAATTTCGATACCGAGCATATTACTTTTGGAAAAGGAAATATAGTCATCACTGTTTACCATGATTTCATTCGTGCTTCATCATATACACTAAGCTTCAGCTGAACAGTTAACTTTTTAATTTTCTGTTTAATTGATCGTGGTTATGGTTTTTGTCTTGGAGAAGCAGATGTTTGTAGTGATTTCGAAATCATTTTAAATTTTAAATTGTGAACATTTGAAATCATTTTAAATTTGAATCAGGTCTGATGTGTAAAAGTAAATTGTGCTGAACGACATTTAAATACACAATCTCCCAGAAAATAAATTACAGTTTTCTAAATCAACTTCCTTACTAACAGCCAGAAATTGTCATATAATCATTATCATCAGGCAGGCAAGCATTTTTGAGGCTACTTTTATATGATTTCTGTTAATTGCTTAATCGTCGGCAGAATTTTTAAGCCTCAAATAAGTACAGAGTAACGTTTTCAAGACTGAAATGTGCAATTATTTATAATATAATGGGATCTTTGCGCGCGCGTAAAACCTAAAATAATTAATAAAACCTAAAATAAAATAATAATTTAGAACCTAAAATAAAAATAAAAAAAATTATTATGTAATACATATATATTAATTTAAATTTGTATTTGTGTGAAAGTGAGATTTTGTGAAAATTCTACTTAATATATTATCAATGTAATTTTCACAAACATAAAAGACAAACACAAAAACATCTATAAACACAAAAGAAATTTATAGATGTCATTCTCAAGCAATAGTAAATAAAATTTACATATGACCTTCAGTAATATTGATGCTCGTTTCATGTTTAATGCATTTATTCGATTTATTTGCATTTTAATATTTAAAAAATTAAATTCCGTTTTGCATTATATTTTGGTCTTATTACAAACACTGGAACATTGATTCTTTTACAAACATGGAAAAGAGATTTTTAGTACAATGCAGTAGTTTTTATAGAAATATTTTTTGAAAAGCACATGTGCAATTGAAAAGAAACTAAATAAAAGAGCACTAATGTGTTTTCCACTTTGTCTTCTCCACTTTGAATTGTAAAGAAACGGAGAAATTTAAGTATCGCGGTAAAAATAGAAAAATGGGATACATTTCCAGCATCTGAAGCGGATCGATAAAACATGGTTTGTTCTAACAGAAGTTGCTTTGAAAAGCACAGATGTCCCTAAAAATTTCTCACCCTAAGTAAACGTAAATTAATCGCCTGGCATCGATTTCTTTTATTTAAAATCAAATCTGATGCTTTGACATTCAAATTTTCAGTCCACAATGAGCTATTTTCAAATTACCGGAAGTGTAAAATTTGACATTATAAATATGTTATTTTCCCGAGTAGAATATCATTTCAGGATGAGATAAAAGTATTTGCATGAATTACTTAAAACCCACAAATATCATTAACTGGAAGAGTTGAATTTAAAAGTTTTAGAATTTAAAATCCAAAATCTAATTATAATAATAATGAGGAATAATGATATACATTAAAATTTAGATTAAAATATGAAATTTACTCGTTAAATTTTACAATAATTTTTTGAATAAAACAACATTTGTAAAATATTAATGAGTAGTATGTAAAACCTTGGTTATATTAATGGATAAATTAATATTTATACATTAAAATATTTCCGAATATGAAAGCTTTCAATGAATACATTTCACACAAAAGAAAATATTATTATTAGAGCCATAAATGCACATGATTTTAAATGAAATTAATTAAATCTGAAAAACGAAATCCAATTGAAGAGATAAATATGGAATAGAATTCAAAAGTAATTCACTTCTTTGTAATAAAAAGAAAAGTTCATTATTACAATGAATCAAAATTTATATTATAAAATATCAAAACAAGGTATGAAAATACGATATTGATTAAAATATATTGATTATTTTTATGTTTTATGACAATATATATATATATATATATATATATATATATATATATATATATATATATATATATATCTGTGTGGGTGTATGTATACTATATATACAGACAGATATTCATATTATATAAATTTCAAAATTAAGAAATATCTGAATTTAACAAAGTTTAACACAGATAATAGTCAAAAGATTTGCTTGAAAACATGACATGGCATAATGCACAGTACAAATGTTACAAAAGTAATAAAAAAGGGAAACGATAACAGAAATGTACATTTATACATTCACTGTATTAGATTTTTAAAATTAAGGAATATTATGTCAGTATTTTTTAAAAATATATTCAATGAGCTAAATAAAAAATGTTTCTGAAGACTTGGATGAGCAATGCAGAAGAGCATATCATTCTATTTTCAGTTTATATTTCAAGTACCTGTATACTAATATTTGCTGCGCAAAAGCTTCGTGTTAATTAATGCATGTTTATTTGTTGATAAACATGTTCATAAAAAGAGACAGTCTAAGATAATAGATTTCTTTAAAGATAATATATATCCAAGGACATAATATTACAGATTTCTAATGATATAATATTAAAGATAATGCCGGCGGAACCGGCAACTAATGGGACAGAAACAAAACAAACGAGATAATATTCAGAAAATCCATATATTAAACAAAAGAGAAAAAAACAAGAGATGGTCTGTGTAAAATACTATTTATACAAAATACTATTATAGTTACCTAAAGCAGTTACACCATACATTGCTCATACAACAACTGAACAGTACGCTGTTGGTATGATGACTAGTACATAGTATATCTCATATACGAGGAAAAATAGTCCGTACAATGCCAAACCATGCTTATGATTATAATATCGAACTGCATTTGAGGCAGAGAACTCCATTTAATAAGTAACAATCTCCGAATATTCGGTATAGATGTAAGAGACAGTTAACAGGCTGCTATCGTTAACTAGGCCTTATATCTATACCGGATCAAATATGTCCCACTCATTTAGTCCGGTGAGAATGCTGGCCATTAAATACGAGTGATTCCTTCTATGAAAGGCCGACGATGACGATATTCGAAAGGTGAGGACAGGCGTTGTCGCTCATGAACACGAATTAATCACCCATGACGTCCCTAAGCAAACTGACATGTTACCAAATGATGTCCCGAGGAATTTGGTATGTCATGATCATGGAGCCCTACCCAAAAAGCACTCTTATACCACCGTAATGTCGGCGTACTATGATGTCTTTGTGGAATAACGTACTTGGAGCTCTTTATATGAATGTCCGGGATGAATCGAACTGTAAGTTAAATGTTGACTCGTTGGAAAACCTAACACAAGCTTACTGCGGTGATATCCACACTGCATGTTATATACTCTAGAATAACCGCTGGTCTATGAGATGCAGTGAAATGAACACCTTTCTCATACCTGCGAGTATATAGATTATACTGTACGTACATGGTTTACCTTCAAACAGCCCTATCCGTGTCTGACGACAGCTGCTACGACAAATCCTCAGATGCGCTGTGTCCATTTCTTTTTGTTGTTCCTTTCAAATAATGGTCGTCATACAGCGTTGTCATTTAGGGCGACTTTTACTGTAACGTCAATTGACGTTCTCATAATCTTGGAATCGTTATCATTGCCTAGAGATGAGACTTTGGGCTACTTCGAGTTTCTCGACCACACTGCCATTTGCGTATGCTCACATTCCATGCGGCCGATAATTCTATTATGTAAAACATCATCTACACGTGTCTTCTATATCATACTTATGTGGCTGGGTTACTCAGCACCATACGGACAGATTGTGAATACGTTTACTTCTTTTTCAGTGGTCCTTATATACCTTTCTCTTACGCTCTCTTTGTGGCATACATTAGGCCTCAACATGCATACATAGCAGTGTATGTGAGCCCCGGACTATGACGTTAGGTTAATGGGTTTGGAATACTCGCCCATCACCAAGTGCCTCGTAATTTTGAACCACGGTCAGGTGACGAGGTCATACCTGAACCCACACCCTCTTCTCCACATCCGCACCACACCAGAGAAAGAACTTTGGACGTATATATTTACTTGGATACACCTCCAGCCCATGGAGCTCCAGCAACCCACATGGAGGGAGAGTACGTGGTCATCCTCCCAATCACTACCCGAGGCAAGCTATGCTTCACTTTACTGATCTTAGCGAGAAGCGACATGGAGTTACTGACTTCTGGGACTCAGGGGGTGGGGGAGGGCTCATCAACAGATGCCTTTCTATAATTTGAATATAATCTTGACATTGTGAGGGACATTTTCCCTTTATCATTAGACTTCCGGGTGTTTTGCATTATCCTTAATTTATCAACATTTGTTGAGATTGAATTTGTTTCCCACATTTAACCCATGTGACAGTTTTCACTACTGTTACACTAAGGATCATATGTATCTTAAAAATTCACGCATAAATTGGGGAGTTGTCACATTTTTTAATTAGTGTACTGTGAATTAAATGCTACATACAAAATTAGTTTCCAGACAATGCCCTATAATTTTTTTGCAGGAGATGCTTAATTTTTGAATTTCGCATTTCAGTTTTTGCTCTGGTCATTGCACATGTTGATGCATTTTTTTTAAACTTTCATGTAATAGTGCCTTTTATCGTTGAACTTTTCAAATGGGTTTGAAAAATTGGAAAAAAAAATTCCTAAGTTATTTGAATAAAATGCAACAAGTATATTTTTTGCACATTTCGCTTTTTAAATTAAGTTTTTAATTCCTTTTTGTAATTATAGGAAATTTATTTATATTATTGCTATGTTGCAGTTTATCCAGAAAAAATGAAAGTCGGTCATTTGAATATTACTTTTTTGTTTAAAAAATCAAATTTGCTTAAAGATACAAGGATTCAAAATATTAAATTTTTTTTAAAATTAACCATCTCTTAAGTAAAACATTAAACTCAAAATGTGACATAAGGACATTGTTAGAACTACTGAATAAGTATTTTAATAAAATATAATTTTAATTGCATAAAAAATTTTGTTTTTAGGAGAAAACAGTATTTATAACAGATTAATATTCTTATGGGCCATTTTATTGGGAAGATTGGTTTTCAAGTGTCTGATAGAATTTAGACTGCAGGATTTTTAATGAGTAATACTTGATGCTTGATATATTGCTTGAATAAATGAGTGAAATCTTATCTTTATTATAATATTTTACGCACATATTTTCATAAAGATATTCACATATTATGATTAATGCTATTTTCTTAAAAAATATTTGATTATAATACAATATACTATGAGGTTATAATTAAAGATATATAATTGAAACTTAGAGTGAATTCATTTTTTACTTTTTCTCACATCAATATTTTTTGAATTTGGAGAGAGAAACATGTTATTTCAATACTTGAAAACTCTTATCTGAGAAATTTCCTTCATGTTGTTTTCAACCAACATATTTGCAATATTTTCAAAATATTTTAGTGATAAAAAATTTATTGAAAAAATCACAATTTAAAGTTCATAAGTTAAACTAGGATAATTTGTAAAATTGCTTCTTATTAACGTTTGGTGTCCTTGCCAACCTTTTATATTTATTAGTGAAATACTATCATGTCTTTATGAAAAATTTTCTTTCTTGATTATAAATCTTTTGATACCTTTAATTCTTTCTGTGTTAAAGAAAAAATGTATAACGAAGAGTCAATCGAAAGCAAATATTTTTTTTAAAATATGCGATTTGAAATAAGTATTTTATTCCTTGATTGCAAATTGCAATTAGATGATGAATTATTAGTGAAACTGAACAATTACATACATTATAAATAAAATATGATGTAGATGATACTTAATTTAAATTTATTTATTTATTATACATATTCCGTATTTATTTTTAAATACTAATTCATTACATAAGAAAAATACGTATGGATCTTAATTTTGTGAATTGAAAATTAAAACTATAAGTTATTTCTTTTGAGAAAATTGGTAATCACGTATTTACACATAAACGATAGATAAAATTTTGCTGTATAATTTTTTACTTCCTATACTTTTAAAAATTAAATAATTAAAAATTTTTTATAAATCATTGAAGAAAAACTAACAACTTTCTTTTCAAAAATCTGATTGTTAAATGTATGCAGCATAAAAATAATTTTGCTTCGGTTATCATTTTTTTCATTCCAAAAGCAATTTCTTAGAGTATATGCAAATCAAATATCTCTTATATCGTCCATATCAAATACATAATGCAAAAAATCAAAGTAAGGAAAAACATTTAAAAATATAACTAGTACAGAATTTTTTAAGAAATGTATTTCAATTTATTTATTTTATTCTGTTATATTTCAAAAGATTTATTAAGTTTTGAATAATTTTTTAATTTTCACCACAATATTTTAGTAAGAGGAATGGATATTAATGAATGAAATGAAGTTGATATTTTTCATTAACATTTTCTTTAGAAAAAAATAAATGCATATCCATTGGTAATGTTATACATTTTCATACAAAACTTATTATGTATTTCCTATTACAAAAATAACATTAATTTGTTTTATAATTACATTTCGCTTATAATTTAAATGATGTTTTAAAATAACTTGTAGTTATACAATTAGTAAAGTATTTTAAAAGTATAAAACTGTTTTGATTTAATTATATGCATGTACGCACAAATGAACCTCTTCAGGCTGATTTTTATTTTGGAACAATTTCCATGGTTTTAGAGTTTATTATCATTTAAATGTTGGTTGAAATTTTTTAAGATATTTAAAAATGTGGATTTTTATTAGAATATTGTTTTTTTTTGAAAAAAAAGATACAGATTTTTTTATTATGCATTTATTATGCAACTCATGTGTTTTGATTATCAAATTTTAGATAACTTATTATAATGGATTTTTAAGAATCATATAATTTTTGAAATGTATTTTCCTAAACTTAAGTTTTAGCTATTAATATCTGTTATTTTTATTTGACATTTTGAGTTAATGAAAAAATTGAAATAAAAAAATCAGTCTCTAATTTGTGTAATAATGATTACTCTTTGAACATAATATTTTTTAAGTATATTTTGCTTAGTGTATTATAGATATAATCTTAATCGATAATCGGTAAGCAAAATATAATGTAAGTTTAAAGTTTTACTGAAATTCTAAAGTCCTTACGATGTAGATGACATGAAATGACATTCATGTAACTTGGGAAAAGGCAAAAATAGTAAGGGCTTAGTTTGATAATTAAAATTTTTAATAATCTATTGAAAATATAATTTCTTGAGATATTGCATTTAAATCTACTTATGATGAAAAATTAATGAACTATCTCAACCTTCAAAACTATTAGAAATATTATTTTCATATAATTGTTTTTATTCTAAATACAAAGACCTATAATTTAATATACGAAATGATGAAATATCACATGTAATATTAATTGTAGAAAGTAAGTAATTTTCGATAGAACTTTAAGGAAAATTATCCTTTCAATTATTATTTTTTCAGATAATATTGCGGTGGAATTATAAATTACCATTTTAAAAACATTAACAGACATGTTATCACAATGATTTCAACTTCAAAGTTTTTTTTAATTGAGACTTTAATTTGATGGTGTTTTGTTTCCTTTATGTCAAATTTATAAAAAAATAACTTTTATTTTATATCATCCTTTCAAGAAGCAATTATAAGGCTTTAATATCAAAATTATAAGTAATTGTTTAAAATTCCTTTCTAACTTCTGGAAATTAAGGATTTAACGTATCACTTACAATGATTAGTTTCTATGTAAATTTGTACAAACAGATACGTTTTCTATTTTGAAATGTATTTTAAATAATTTTCAATTTTTATTATAACATAAAAGTGAGAATTTTTTATTATTACTACTGTAAGACATTTAATTTCTTACACAATGATTTGTTCACATTACTTAAATAATTAAAGATTTCCGTTTGGAGAAAATCTAAGTGATTAGATTCCATCTGTACTAAAAACGGATAAGCGTTTCTGCTTTTTGAAAACATGTGATTTTACTTGAAGACCCATGGATTTTCATATTTTCTTACTTATTATATTGTAACGGTCAATTATCTGTAAATTGTCTCATTAGAAGTCAAAAACGTTATATAACTTAATAGCAAGTAAAATTTATTTGATTTACTCTACAACTTTTTTTCAGTCCAGTTTAAGGCAAACCAAAGGAGAAGAAGGTGAAGATGAAGAAATTATAACATTACTTCTTTTCTCACATTTTAAGTTAAACTCAACTTTAATTCTATATGTTCATATGAGGAATAATTATCAGGTAAAATAAACTCATTATTTTATCATACAGTAATTTTAAGTTATAATTTATAACGTATCGGTAAAACGTAATCATTAAAATGCGAATCAAATGAGATAAATTTTTTCTAAAAACTATATATTTTTTTAGAATCCTCACGGTTTATTATCGATCAAGTTTTATAATTAGTTTAGTTTAAAAACTTATTTAATTTAAAAATTATCTCACAGAATTTTTATTTCCTACTTACATATGATTAATTTAACGAGGATTGTTGAAATATATATTTTAAATTTTGTATTGTGACAGTACGTGAAAGCTGTTTTTTATCATTCTCATCAATATAATTTGGTTTCTTTTTTTTGGAATGAATTTTTTTGAATAAATCATATATCGTTTTTTATGTTAGTTTTTCTAATTTTTTAAATATTTTCGTCATATAACATTTTAAAATAAATTCACTGATTATTTTTGAATATTATAAAGTCTAATTTAGCAAATGAAAATTTTCAACCCATAAGAGGTATTTTGCTCAAAATTTACAACCAATAGTTCAAATTTTAGTAGATTATAAAAATGATTTTTGTGAAATATCATTCTCAGTACATTTAAAAAACTCGTAGCCAATTGTTGGACATGTATAAAAATAATTCACTGTAGCAGTTGCTATTTTAAAAGGCACTTCCCTGGATATTGTTCGCATCTTTTTTGAAAAGCACTAAAATTTACTTTGAAAAATGATCTTCTACAATGTAAAGCTCTAAAATAGGATTTTTCAAATTTCTTTTTATGTTTAAAGGAAGATTTTTCAATTTAATGCCTTTTTTATAATACTTTCTTGCATTTTTTATTAATAATAACATGTGAGTTTCAAAATCTTTAATGTTTGTGTATTGTTCATGGAATTCTTTTTTAAAGTAAAATATTTTAAATTAGCATTTCTTTGTTTTGAATACTGACAAAAGTCTAATAATAACATGTAAATTTTGAATATCTTCAAAGTTTTTGTGAAAAAAATATTCTTTCCAACTTATTTCTAATTATATTTACCTAGATATAAAAATCTGTTTTATTTTTCATAAAATTTAAATTTTTTATTTGTTATGAATATAATTATTTGAATCAGTATAATGATTAAATAAGATTTAAAAACATCTGTGCATAAATATATATAATATTTCCTATTTTAAAAATATTTATTAAGTAATATCTGAAAGAACCGATAACACTTTAAATCATTTTCTATACAAACTGTGGCAAGATTTGTTTTTTGTATAAGTTGCATAATAGTAAATAATACCAAATTTAAATCCATTATTAATATTAAATATTATTTTTAACTTCAATATCCTTACTGAAGAAATTAAATAGAGAATGGATGCTTAAAATTACTGTGTGAATATGAAAATGTATTTGTAAAATTAAATTTATAAATAATGTAATCATAATCAATGCGTCGTATTCAAAATAATCATCGATTGAAAGTTATACTTACTTTTATTCATATTTAACTCGCTTATTTTAAAATTAATACCGCCTTTATTCAATTAAATGATCTAATCAAGTTTTTACTATCACTTCAAGTTTTTACTACCACTAATCAAGTTTTTACTACCGGATTTCTTTTGACTAAATATTCAATCACATCGTAAAATAACAGCATTTATATGAATAAAAGAATCAGTATAATTATAAAAATAGGAAAATTACTGCTGTTGATATGATAACATTATAAATTTTACTTTAAAAATTAATTTTTATTTTTAAAAATTACACCTAAAATTAATTTAAAAATTACACCTAAAATTGATTTTGACTTAATTGATTTTTAATTTGTAAAACTTTCATTTGCTAAAGAAAATGAATATTTTTTATTTTTTACTTACTTTAGAGAGTGGCATAAAAACTTTTAATTGAAAAATATTTCATTTAATCGAAGTTTTTAACTTTCTCCCATTGCTAGTTGAAAAAGGGAAATGAGTTTATTTCTAATTTTTCAAAATTTGATTATCATAATTAACATTTATTTTAAGTTGAACAAAATTATATTTTAATACAAATTTATAAGTTTATCCGACAGTTATATTTATGTTTAATTGACTTAATTTATATTTTCATGTTCATTAAATCTTACTATAAAATTATCATTATTAATTATTCTTTTGCACTGTCTACTGATAAAATGCTTCATAAATTTACTGAAATACAGTTAAAAGAAAAAGTTAGAAGAAAAACGTTTTTTCAGGAATGATGCGGTTCTGGTTTCCCATCAAGTTTTGCAATAGAACCAATTTCATTTTTTTTTTACATTTGAGCATTGGTTTTGTCTTATAAACTATAAATAGTAATGTTAATCCCAAAAACTATTCTATTATTTGCATGAATTCAACAATTCTGTTTATTTAATCAATTTACTATGACGTGAATTTAATAGAAAATAAAAACTACTTTAAATAAACATTTAAACATTCAATTGAAAGGATTTTATTTTAAAAAATAGCTTGTAACTAGAAAATTATCCTTCTCATTTGTTGACATGAGCACAGAATATTTTAAATCTGTTCAATACTTAGGCATTTAAGCTTTAAATTGATTTGTTTGATGTTCTAACAAAATAAAAGAAAATCGAGTGAACACAGTAATCACTCTCATCATTTCTTTTCAGGCATAAATCTCTTATGAAGAGTTTTCCTAAACTGAGCGCTTATTTGCATTTCCATTCAAATTTGTTGGATACGAACATTAACATCTACATTTTTTCACTCTTTATGCTAATAATGCATTTCTAAAAGATATTTTTTATCAATTTCTGGTCTACTACTACCATAAAGTATCAATATTATCATATAATTTTAGAAAATGCTTAGAGGAAAAATAAATTTACTTATTTTTATGTACTTCATTTATACACTAGCGTAATGAATTATATTATATAAAAAAATTAAATCCAAAAAATGGATTTTTATACATTTTTATTATTATTTCCTAAATTACTTTTGTGATTTATTGAGAATTTAAGAGGAAACTTTTATGAATTTCGGTATTTTAAATCTCGCATAAGTTTTAAAATTTCTTATCTTGTAAAAAATAATATTTGAGAAAGGAAATAAATTCCATTAGATAATGTTTGTTTTTATTTTTAAAAGTATGACAATTTCTCTTTCGGACTGAATATTGAAAAGTAATATCTACTTCCATTATTAAAAGAATTCTTTTGCTATAGGAGTAAATTAATATTGTTATGGAATGAGAAGATTATTATATATATCAAATATATTTGTGTCTAGATATAGTTTTAAGTGGACCACATGAATAAATAATCTCAGACATACTGAGATTGAAATTTCATATTTAACAAGTAAAATGATATATTCTATGACCATGTTAAATTTGATGCCTGTTGTAAATGAAATTTGCTTTTAGTTAGAAAAGCTCCACGTTAACTTAACTGGAAAAGTTAGGTTACTTCATGGCTGTACATTATCAAGCCCTGTAAAAGGACTTTTAGCATGCAAAATAAAAATAAAAAATAATTTTCATCAAGTCAAGATACATTGCCATTTCAAAACAAATAATATAAATGTAATTTTATTAACTAATTATTTATTCCTCATCTTTCAAGTTAAAAATAATGATATCAATTTCAATATCATGATATATGTATTGTTGTATATATAGCAAGAACTATTTCCGAAAAGCAACAGGAAGCTAAAATTCTACTCAGGCAAATAAAGAATGTCAAGTTTAGATGCAAAGCATACATTAGATACGAAGCATACATTTTTGAATATATTTTCTTACAGAAGATATTGTTCAAATCGTTTAAAAGTAGGTTTTCTAAATCTATATATTAATTATTTTACTCATCCTAAAGTGAGAAAAATCGTTTTTCAAGTATTTATTTCATACTTTCTAAAATTTTACAAAATAAACGAGTTTTTATTAAAACAAAAAGATGTCAATGAAAAATTATCAGTCGAAAAAAAGTATTTCAGAAAATATTAAGTTTTTTTTTGAAAAATAATTTCTTATAGAATATTGTAAAGAAATGTGGAATAAAATGATGTTACAAGCCATACTAAAAGTGTTATCTATACATTTTCTTCCCATTTAAGATTTTTGAAAAGTATTGATTGTGTGTTTGTGTGTATTGTAGATTTATCATATATCATAATTTTTCCACCTCAGATAATTTTAAGTGCTTTACTCAAAACTTTACACTCGGATACTTTTTAAGACATTTCTTAAATTCAAAACTATTTAATACATTTAGAATTTGATTAAGAGTATCTAAGATTTAAAAATACTTCAAATGAATATTTTAATTTGAATTTTAAAATGAATTTAACAAAATATATTACGTTTCTGTAAAATGTGATGCTCTTGAAACTACAACAGAATCAATTCAATCAAATATAAAATTTACCCTGAATCTAATAGTCTTGATTTTGAAAAAGGAGAGTACAGATTCGAAATATTTTAACTCCGAAAGGGACAAAGTGAACGAGATTTTCCAAAGGTTTGTATCGGAATTATTGCCGTACAGATATTCTGACAGACTACAAAAATCTTTAAAATCTAAATAATTTCGTAAGCTGATAAACCAAATTATTCATTTACAAGTCTTTCATTAGCCCTTCTCTCATACATGCTGTTGAAGCGTAGACAATAAATAATATAACTAGAGAGAATACTGATATATTTGTCAGTTTAAGAAGCATATTTTGGGAAAAATTAACTTGGAAATTTACCGATTCCTAAAGTCAGTAAATATATTACGAATGTTATTAAATATGTTTCAATGCAGCGGGGTAATAAATTTTGCGGGACACCTAATTAGATTAGAGATAATCGAGGCACTAGAATATATCATCATGGATAAAGCATATGGTGTATGAAAAAAGATGGAGAAAAAAAACTTGGAGGCTTAAATGCCAAAAAAAAGTTCATAGAACTATCAGTGTAATAAATTAGAAAATCTTGGCCAAGAATTAAATAGCATAAGATGAAGTTCTGTGAAAAATCAGTGACTGTCTTGCCAGTATAAATGAAGAAGAAAATATACAACTTTGTTTCTAAAGAATATTAATTTCAATGTGTTGATTTGATAACACTTAATAGATTAAGAACCAAAGAAAATTCTAGATAAAAAATTTTTAACTTGTAAAATTTAGATTACGGGAAAATAATTTTTGTTTGAGATTTTATTAAGATGTGATGGAAAAACTTTATATTCTCTCACTAAATTACATACTCATCAAGAGTAATTAACTATGCATTCAAGTATTATTTTGAATTATTGAACATATTAGTGAAAAAAATAAAGAAATATTCGTAATTGTGTAAATAATTATATGATACTCACAGTAAAGAAAAAAACATTTTCTCAAATTAGTCGAAATAAGAACAAAATTACAATTGCTTTATAAGGAATGTGTATTAAGCAATACGCCAGTAAAAATGTTATTGAAATAATTAAAAATTAATGTATAAAGAAACTAGAAGCAAGATCAAATAGTTATGGGGATAATGTTGATCATATTCCTTTAACTTCTTAACAATGTAAAGTAGCTAAATGAATACGATCAACATTAATTATCTCAATTAATGTTTCTTTTGACTTTTTCTCCGCTAAAGAGAATGTATACTAGGACTATTGAGTTTAATTTCTAAGTGAGTTATGGTCAAGCAAGTTTAACAAATCTCTTAGAAAGTTGATACTTTAACTGATCAGTGTTTCACATACCATTATAAAAATCATCTTAAATATTATATTTAACTGTTAATAGAGTATTTTACTTTTGATAAAGCTGATGAAAATACTTCTTTTTAGTATTCAAAACATTCTTATCATCAAACCTTTGGTTCTATTTGAAATAAGTATTTTTTGACAAATATATCTCTCTCTATAGGAATTTTTTTGATATAAATATTATATCTTTTTGACTATAAATTTCTGAAATGTCATTAAAATATTTTAGATGTAATTATCAGGTTTTCTAAAATATTATTAAAAGTAAAAGTTAAGAACTACTGCTGGATACAATAGCATAAAAATTCAGAATGTGCCTAAACTTAAATAATTTAAAAATATTATTGCTATTAACATTGATAAATAATTACATAAGACATAATATAGACATAAGTGACAAAATATTGTAAAATGCTTTTTAATGTTACAAATCTTGTTTTATTAAAAATATTAGTATAAATTTTATAATTAACTATGTAAACAATCTAAAATGCATTATATTGCATTAATTTTAAGGATTTTTCTTCATAATTAACAAAACTTAAAATATTCATTATAGAGATTTTGTAATTTAGAGAAAAGCAATTCAGCTTAATGCTGGTATGATTTCTTTTAATATCAAGCAAAATCACATATTTGCATTATAAGACCTCAGATTCAACTTACGAAATCTATCCAAGCCAGTCTCCCACTGACTATTTTTACTTGCTATAAATATAAAGCTTAATACAAAAAATAATAAAATTTGAAATAAAAGTCAAATTCTATTAAAGAAACATGAAAATAATTTTTGGAAAAATATATTTAGCTTGCCATAATATTTGACAGGTAAATTTCTCTGAATTTCATTCTCACACACAAACAAGTTTAGGTATTTCAGAGAAATTCACTTGTCAAATATTCAAAATTTATAAGTTTTCTTTAATTTAGAGATTCTTCTTTCAACATATACCTTTTACTTCACTTATATGTATTCAATTTAAACACTGGCACGCGGTCTTCAGGGAAAATAAATTTATAAAAACTGAAAATGATTCCGAGAAAAATGATGCTGCTTATCGTATTTATTTCTTAACAAAAAATATATTTTCACCACTCTTTAATTCTTCAAGAAATATATATATAGGATAGATAGATAGATAGATATATAGATAGATAATTTATATATATATATATATATATATATATATATATATATATATATATATATACATATATATATATATATATAAATTATCTATCTATCTATCTATCTATCTATCTATCTATCTATCTATGTATATATATATATATATATATATATATATATATATATATATATATATATATATATATATATATATATATATATGTATCTTAAATTTATAAATTTATATTTTTCAAAACAACATTAAAGAAACATAATACTGCGATGAAATCTAAATTAATAAATTCTCTTTCACCCCCAATATTATGTTTTTATGTATTAAAATGGTATTTGGTTTAAAAAATATCATTAATAGAATCCTTATATAGAATTTTTTAATATTTTACATTAATTAAAATTATCTATTGAAATATTTATTATTTCTATTTTTTAATAGAAATAATAAATATTTCAATAGATTAATTTTTAAAATGTGTACTTTATCTTTATATATAACACAAATTTAAGTCTGAGTAAGTAACATGCAATATTAATTTACTGTTTACAAATTTATTAAAATACGGACATTTATTTTTATGAATAATTTCCTTAATTTAGAAGAAAGTATTAGTTCATTTCTAAATGTATTCCCTCTTTACTGCTGTTCTTAATGTAAGAATGAATCGTAAATTTACTATTATTTTTTGTTTATTTTAGTTGTGTAAAAAGTTGTTCATATTGAATAATTTATTTTGTAGTTTAACATTAAAAAAACTATCATCATGAAGCTAACATTTAAAAAATTATCATCATAAATGAGCTTCAGTAGTATTGCAAATTCAAAAAGTATTAGAGTGCGATTGGAATTTATGCAGTTTAAAAAATAAATAAAATTACCATCGCTTAGGTTACTGCCAAATTCTTGTATGCAAGTTAAATATTTTTTAAGTATAATTTTTAATTACATAAATGCTTGTTTGCAAAATGTTGTTCACATTTTAAAGTTCTGGTATTTATGAAAATGTTAAGATTTTCAAGTGAAATATACATTATATTATTGATATTTAATTTAAAAATTTGATTTTTTAAGTATTATAATCATTGTTTATATTGGACTTTATTGCAATAATGGAAGAGTTTTTCAATTACTACTAAAATGGATAAAATAAAAGGTGTTTTATGAAAATCTAATTTAAATTAAATATTTGAACACAAATAAGTTAAATTATTTCTCATTGATTTATAAAATTCTACTTTAAAAATATGCTGCGTTGTAAGTAAGTATAAGACATTCGCAATCTATGCAAAAACTATCCCTTATTTGTATATTTTTAGCAGTATATTTAAAAATCCATTAACAAATCAAAATATATTTTACAAAGAAAATGAACATCAATGATAAAAAGTATAATAATATTTGCCTTAAAATATGATAGTTGAAATATTTTCAGTTAGTGTATATGACTCTTACTGTAGTGAAACCAGACACTTTTGAATCAAACATTTTTATTTAACACAAAAACACAAAATAAAAAACACAACTGAAAAACACGAAGTTACAAATACAAAACATCATTTAAAACTTTGCTTTTTGCTACTTACACTTGAATCATCTTTCATTTCGCTATAATATCAGAAACTATTTATGTGCTACAAAACATAAAACCGAGATCTGAGAAATGTAGATGGAAAACTTACCTTCATTATGCATTAGATGGCACTAGTCTTTAACGTCAAAATACTCATCGCAAAATAAAAATATTATTTGAATTTGTTTCAATAGCACATTCCTCCTTATCAAGATCCTTATTGTTCAAATTTTAACTAGTTTTAATCCAATGAGCCTTACTGCAATAATTAAACTAAGTATAATTAAACTAGTCTAATTATACTGATTTATCTAAATTCTTGAATTAATGACAAAGGCATGATGTTTTTCATGTTTTTAAATCAATCCCTTTGAAATGATGTAACTTTCATGGAATGTAATGTGGGAAAAAGGTTTTCTAACTAAAAAGTAACATTTATTGTGAAAAATTACTTAAATGAATTCAAGTTGTCTAATAATCAAAGTGAGCAATCATAAAATATTATCTCAAAATTTGAAGACGTCTGCATCACGGATAACATAGATGCCTTTAAGTTCAATTAAAGTAATCAAATAAGTGAGGTCAGCAAGAAATACAAACACTTCCTATTTTAAAACAATACGACACTTTTTCGTACAATACAACTTTGTACGACACTTTTTCAATACATTTATAAAAGAATATAATTTGCATGTATTATGTTTACGTGACTGGCTTTCTTCTAAGATCAAATACAAATATTTAAAGATAATTCAATTTATTGATTTTATAGATTGCTTATAAGGAATTAATATTTTGCAGTTTAAGTGCTTTAAGAAATTTTAACCAACTTTATTTTTCTTTGAATAGAGAAATTATTGTTTGATAAATAGCTATTGCTTGATAATTAAAAATAATGATTTTTGATAAATAGCTATTGCTTGATAATTAAAAATGATGATTTTCGATACAAGCACCATTTAAATTAGAATAAATGTAGGAGAGTAAGAAATTAACATAATAAGAATAACAATTTGTGGTGCTCACTAGCTTCCCATGGAACAAAAGTAACAATCTTCATTATTATGACAAAAGAGCGGCTTTGATTAAATATTTCAAGTGATACACTATCTTTGAAATTAGATATCGACATGCTGTTACGAAGAATGTGGTACAATATAAATATTTCATAGCAGATTCTCAAGATACTGAGAATTAAAATGAACTCAAATGTCTCATCACTGAAATGAAATGATGAAAATATTCATATCAATTTTCCCTTTATTTACCTATGATCCTCTACTCTTAACAAATCTCTTCAAGCAATGTTTGAGTTTCAAAACTTTAATAAAGATAGTTACTAGTTTGTTTCCCTGTATATATATATATATATATATATATATATATATATATATATACACACATATATATATATATATATATATATATATATATATATATATATATATATATATATATATATATATATATATAAATATATATACAGGGTTAGCAAGAAATAAGTTTCCCACTTCAGAGGGCTGTAGAATACGTTCTATTTGTCCAAATGAGATAAAATTTGAACTACAGATAATTCAAATGATGCGCTTGACATTTAGTAAAAAATAGTACAAAATTTCACCGATAGATGGCTCTGTAATACACATAAAAACATTTGATATGCTTTATAAATGTTAAAAAATAATAATGAAAATGTAGCGTTACAACTCTTCAATATGCCCTTCTTCATTTTCAACAATGTGCTCTATAACCACAGAACCATATTTTCGACAGCAGACCGGTGTGAGTCTGTCGGAATATCAAGGATATGGCGCCTAATGCGGTCCTTCAGTTCTGGTACACATGCTGACCTTTTACGGTAGACATTGCCCTTCCAAATGAATGCCAAATGAAGAAGGGCATATTGAAGAGTTGTAACGCTACTTTTTCATTATTATTTTTTAACATTTATAAAGCATATAAAATGTTTTTATGTGTATTACAGAGCCATCTATCGGTGAAATTTTGTACTATTTTTTAATAAATGTCAAGCGCATCATTTGAATTATCTGTAGTTCACATTTTATCTCATTTGGACGAGTAGAACGTATTCTACAGCCCTCTGAAGTGGAAAACTTATTTCTTGCTAACCCTGTATATATATATATATATATATATATATATATATATATATATATATATATATATATATACATATATATAGTTCTTTTATTTTAACAATTTTTAAAAAGTTTTTTTCAGAGGGCATTATGAAATAATTTGATATAAGAGCAATTTTAAAAACGTATAATTAAATGGTGATTTTTATAATATCTATTTATATTGTCAGAAACTACTTTGCTTTAAATCTTTTTTCTCTATTAAGTTAAAATTAGAAAGCGCTTCGGTAATTTTGTACACTCAATAATTTTATTCTATTTGTTCTGAATATAACAAATAGACATCTATGGTTATTTTGGTTATAATATTGATTATATTATTATCAAAGTTAATTTAAAGTAAATCGCTAGGATATATACAATAATTTTAAAGTATTTATTTAATAGACATTTTAAGAAAAATTAAAATTTTAAGATTAAATTTGTTTAATTATATCAATTTCAAATGCTTTGCTGTAATTTAAACTCAATTGAAATGTTAAAATTATAAATTAAATTCTTTAAACTATGTATGTAAATTTTATTTGCATATTATTAGAAAAGTAGTTAAAGAAAATTGATAGGTAATAATAGCTGATAATAAAAAGTTAAAATAATTAATGATAGCATATAAAAGTGAAAATTTTCAATTTGCATTTACAAATTTTGTATCAGAAAAAAATAAATAAATTTCATTAAATGAAAATTAGAAATTGAATGATGAAAACAAAGATCACAATAACTTCCTCATTCATTGTGCTTGTGAATAAAAATGCTTTTCAGTATAATTTTATATTTCATTTAAAATATCAATGAGTTGAATCGATTTGGAGAGGCAGAAAGTTGTCAAACTTATCTAAATGCCCCAAAAATATTCTCTGAATTCTAAGTGATTTTTCTTCAAAATGCTTTTAATTATTAATTATTATTCTTATGATGATGTTCCCGATAAAAACACAGGTGGTGTATCTTATATTAGAAAGTGAAAGTGATATATATATATATATATATATATATATATATATATATATATATATATATATATATGTATATAGATAGATAGATAGAGAGAGAGAGAGAGAGAGAAAGCGAGTGAAAATATATAACAGACAATATATTATATAATTCTCTTTAATATGATATTTAGATTGGATGTTTACCAAAATACTAAAATTTATTTGTGTTTCTAAATTTCTGCAAAGGTAATTAGAGTTTTAGATTTATTGATTAAATGTTTATTGAGAAAACTTATGAAAGTTTTCAACTGTTATTTTATCCGCTATAGGAGGGCCTTAAGATATGTGACATATAAATAACATCATAAAATATAATAAAACTAGTGCGTCTTATTTCAAATGTTTTCTAAAATAAATTTTGGCTGAAAATTTATCAGAGATAATATTTACCCCATTTAAATTATAATTTCAATTGGATTATAAGAAAAAATGTTTGAAATACGCATTTGTAATTTTTGTTCAGATGACAATCAACAAAAATGATTAGACAATTTTGGGATATCTTTCCTTATACCTTTTTGTCATCGTTCTAAAGTGTGACATATAACATTTCTATTTCTGCCAAATATACTTCAATTTTATAGCATTAGTTATTATTAAAATCATTTTATTCAAGAGACATTCTTAGGCAATAATATTATGCATAATCTTTATTACAGATTCAAAATACATAGCATGACATAGTTTGGTGATACTTAAAACTCTTATTGTTAATCACTAAATATATATCAAAAAAGAACAAATACACTGCTTTGACAAGATCTCACAATTGATTTTTAAAATTGAATTACCCTAAAATAAAAACCAGCAGTTTTTTATTATTTTTTTTATCGGAAGTGAATATCATTTCCTTAAAAATAAAATAAGCTCGTGAAGTCTTTAAGAGAAAAAATTTAATCTCAGTTTTGACATGAGGATAACAAAAATATTTCTCTCAGTTTCCGTCAAACAATTGGTTAAAATTTCCTTAAAATAAACAATGGAAAGCAAATATTTAAGTATGCAATTTTTTTATTTTTTAGAAGACTAATGCAAGTTATTAAACTTATTTTATTCCTTTCAATTCAGCGAAACTTGTATGCAAATAACACACACACAGATTTATATATTTTCCCGAATGGTCGATGCATGATCACTAGTCTATCATGGCCCGAAAAAGAGACACCCTACAAATATTTACACTGTGTTAATAGTGTAAATATTTGTAGGGTGTCTCTTATTTTTGTTTAATTACTTGTTTTAAAATGTTAACTTTTAATTAGTGAAATTATGGTCGAATAAAGCTATTCTGTACTAATTCTGTTAAAATAGCGTATTTCAGCTCTGAAATATCTCAGGCAGCTTGGCAACATTTGGCGATATTTTTGGCACCAAAATATAAATCAACATTTTTGAAATTTTGAATCGATAATACAAATCGAAGCTGAATTACAATAGGATTTATATGAATGGGAATGTTCTAGAAACCTGCAAGGAAGAATATTTTAGGAACTACTGAAGAAGTATAAAAGTCAGCGAAGCTATGAATCAGTTAAAATTGTTAGTCGAATGGGAAGCAAAGTGTTAGAGGCTCGAGTCTCACCCTCTTTATTTTTGCATTATCACTTCCTCGTTGCTAAGAAGAAAAAGTATGCAAAAATAAAGACTTAAAGGTGATATATGAGTTTAGTTTTAGCAGATCTAATAATTGAGCGATTGTCATATCAATTTGAAAATTTTTTAATGAAGGGGCTTTATTCTTTTATGTAAAATGTAAGTTTATTTCACTGAATGTAAAATTCATGGCAAATATATCTACTCAATCACAGAGTAGTATAATATAAATAATTTTTTTCACATTAAATATTAATTTTAATTTCTTTTTGCAAACTATTCACGATATATAAAAGAAAGGAGATACATTTGTATAAATACTATGAGTTTCAATGAATTTTATGGTTTTAAATTATAATATATATAGGAGAAAATAGTTTCTTTAAAAATTTAAATTTCATAGAGAAAAACTTTAAAATTCTTAAACATTTTTTCTTTTTAAAACTATATGGTTTTGAAAAAATTATAAGCGTTACATGTAAATTATGAAATGTTATCTTATTTAATAAACAAAATTAGCATAATAATGTCTATAAAATTTCATATTTAAAAAATTCTATATGCATAAAATTGTGAAATTCTAGTCAACGAATGTTTAGATGAATTATTGAACAAAATATTGTTTTGAATAATTAATTGGACATTAATAGTAAATAAATTTGAAATATTTTATTGAAAAATTAAAAATAATATAGTTTTTCAACACTATTTTATGTTACTGAAAAAGAAATTCACCAGTTTTAAGTGAACTTCAAGACTATTTAACATGTTTCAAAATTCTAATTTTGGTCAAATATGAATCAGATTGCACTATGATTTGCAGCCCTTTTAAAAGTAGATTCACAGTGCCTCTCTTAAAATGTCAGTTTATTTTATTGAAGTTTTGGTTTCCCTATTGGCGAAAGACTTTAGAAATTGCTTCTCTTTTTTATTTCTTTGATGATAATCTCTTATCTCTAATGAAGAAGCATTTCATCGCATTTTGTAGAAGATAATTTGCTCACAGTTGTTTTCGTATGTTACAAGTTTCTCATCCAGTCATCATCCTTCTAAGAAATGGGTCAATTTTATTCTGTTAAATTGTAATAGAAAGAAATTAATTAACATTAATTGCAACAAGACTTCGAAGATAGAAATTTGATGTGTCATGTTTTTTTTATGTTTATTAGATACTTGCATGTTACGTCACCTGATCCTCGCGAACAAAATTGTCTGCTTACTTTCTAGAGGGGAATTAAAAATAAACATGAGTTACGGTGTATCTTGTGAAATGTACACAGTAATTCATGATGAATTAGTATTAATCATTGCAAACTGAAATGAAGAGAAAAAGTAATTAGAACTGTACCTGAGTATAAATTTATGGTAAAAAATATTTCTATTTATGCATTCATTTATCGTTTGTTTCAAAAGCTCGGCTGAAACGTATAAAAAATTATGTAAGCAATCAACATGTTTTTCGTCTTCAGTTTTCTTCTTCTCGAAGTAAAAGTATCTAATTGGTGTGGCAAATAATATCAAGCTTTTTCTTGAATCCAGCTTTATGCAAATGGTTTAAAGCTTTTTAAGGTTCATATTTAGCTCCAGGACGATGCTATGACATCCAACATGCCGATAAACTTCTACTATTACTATGATTTTATAAACATTATTGACGACAATCCTACTTGTGCGAGTAGATTTTTTTAATCAAAAGTACTTGGACGCAGTCGAAAAATTAAAATTGACGGCAATATGCTATTACGGAATTGAGACCATAAATAAAACATACAATTTCTAGCATTTTTCCATTTATAAAAGAAAAGCTAAAATGTACAGAATTTTCTACTTGTTGGCTTCCACTATCAACACTCCATGATTTACAGCTGAATGGACCAATCAAATAACGGCAGAATATTTTTAGTGCCAAGAGTCACCTTTTCAATGAGTATAAATCTTTAATTATTTGATGGACACTTTATGAAATATTAATAACCACTGCTATCAAACAAATAATGGATTTCTTTTTATCCCACTAACATATTGAAAAAAATAACTAATATTATTTCTCATATAACTAATAAAATAACTAATATATTAAATTAAAATGAATGTTAGTTAATTATTTATTACATATTGAAATTATTTATTCAATTGTTATATATTGAAATTAATATTAAAATTGTAATTTATCTGTATTAATTAATTTTATAAAAGGGCATTTAAATAATTGTTAATATTTCAGAAATTATTCCTTCATTTTATTTTTAAGAAAATAAAATAGTTAAACAATAGTAGTCATTAAAATCCCTACACGCTTGAAGATAACGAGAGCTCTAAAAGCAGAGAGAATTTCCATTCTTTTATTTTTAACAAGTCAACCAATCTTTAAGGATTAAATTGACTTTTAAAAAAAGGCTAGAGTGTGAATCCTATCTAATTGAAATAGAATATTTTTGTCTTAATTAAATACCAAAAACGGATTTATTAATACACGAAAAGGAGTTAAATGAATGTGATACATTCAGTGTTAAAAAATGATTGATTTTTTTAGCATTGTTGCTTTTTTAATAATACCTGATTTTATTGCTTTAAATTATTTAAATGTTATTTTGATTAATTGAATGCATCCAACATAACATTTTTATTTTTGTACCAATTTATTTGCTAATAATAGTTGTCAGTTTAATAAAGTATGTTGATATATTTCAAGAAATGTGTTTATTTGATTACCTGTAAGTTTATTAGTTTGGAGGAATAGCTATATATGAAATATTGTGTTATAAACACATGATTCCAAATAAAACTATAAATAGGAGTAACAAAGCTTTCAGGAACATATGTTTATTTACATTATTAAAGTTCCACATCACAATATATAACAATATAATTTCATATAACATATAATTTATCATATAACATTATTATATATCATATAACATAACATATAATTTCAAAAAACAGCTACACAAAAGAACAACGTTCAAACCACTTCATAAACTTAAGTGAAGTGTCTTATCTGGGAAATTCACTAGTTGCTCCCAGCGCCATCTACCCCCTTAAACAGGGAAGGTAGCTGTAATTATAACAACTACAGAGTTTTTTTTAGGTATTTTAATTTATCAAACAGACAGAATTTAGCAATGATATGGTTTTCATAAAACAAGTTTCATAACTTCATTAATTTTTTAAAAATTTATCCGAATATCTTACGCAAAATATTTTTGAATACTAAAACCAAACTCTGTGGCCCATGTGGGCCACACACAAGGCCTACAGTGCCCATCTCTGTTTTCCTGACCGAGAGGCCTTGGAATGTGAAGCATATGTCCCGATTAGTTGGTCAACTTAACGTGAAACCCCTTGTGTTAAGTTCCAAAGCATGCTTGGTACTCAGTTTATCGACCCACTGAAGAGATAAAAGGCTGAGTCGACATTGCTCAGCCCGAGCATCAAACCTCACTTTTGTGCCTTGGCAGCGTGAAACGCTACCACTAAACCACCGGTCGTCATAACTTTTTATAACGTAACTAAAATAAGTACGCAAGAATATTTGACGAGTCGAGCACATATGGCTTACTCACATATTTTTACGAATCAATAATCGTATTTAAAATAATCTTAAGGGAAAAAAACATGTTCTGTAAAAAACATAATTCTTGTATGGTAAATTAGAGTTATAAGTACCTAGTAAGATAAAAAAATAATTTTTTCTTATTAAGATGTTGCTGTTATCAGTACTTAGTAATTAAACCCTCATACACAAACGTGCTTACTTACGCAACTTATGGCTTTATTTAGCACTGTGTTCTAACACAGTGCTTAACAGAAACACCAAATATATTTGCTCCAATTATCCGAATCAACTGAGACCAGACCACTTCTTCTTAGAGTTGGGTTTGTATGTCATTGAGCAACTCTGCCAATGTTTCCTAGTTCCAGTTCCTCGGGTCACCCACTTTATTAACGAAGTCCGATAACCCTTTAATGGAGTCTAGATGTAACTCTTTAGTATGGATGATGCCTAAAGAAGTTAATCTAGGGAGGGCAAGAGCCTCGCATTCGTAAATGATATGCTTGGCCGTTTCCTCTTGCGTATGACATTTCCTGCAGATAGGGTCTTGCTGAAACAGTCTCATTTTATGGAGGTGTTTTTTGAAATAGTCCTGCCCAGTTATGAAGCCTACAATTAAACGTATCTTCTGCATAGAGCATCTGAGAATAAGACCAGACCACACTCGGGTAATCAAAAATTCAGTTAACTGGATTTTTTTGAAAAAAGGCTTGATTGTAATTAATTATTGTATGCTGAAAATCAGAGAAAAAACTCATATGTTTAAAAAATGAATTTTAATTGGTAAAATGAAATTGTAACACTTTTACATATTAAGGTATTTACAAGTGCTGTGCATTCATAAAGTATGTATGTACAGTACTGTAAATGAAGGTCATTGCTTGCTGAATATCTCGGTCAAAGTAAGCTATTTCACTATCTTTATGTTTTCAAGCAGACAAGTCGCGCAAACGCTTGACATCAAGAATTTGGATGTGGTCACACTCTAGCTGACACCATCCACTTCAAAGCACTTTCAAAGCCGGCAAATGTTTCTGTATCTGATGGTCCCGTGTCTGCTTCATCTTGGACATTAAGGTCCTCTTCTTCCTCGACACTTTCAGTAAGTTGACCATCATCTGCAATTTTAATTTTCATTGTAAAAATTTATTAAAATTTTTTATGAACTACTCGAAGCAAGATTGGTATATATCAAAGCAAGATTGATTAGATTAGCAAGCAAGTATATATATATATATATATATATATATATATATATATATATATATATATATATATATATATATATATATATATATGTATGTATGTATGTATGTGTGTGTATGTATATATATTATTTTTTTATTTAGCAAATTGGCAATGTACCCATGCTATAGATTCTGCTATAAATCTAGGAAATATTGAATCTATTCATAATAATTTTGAATAATAATTTTTCATAATAATTTTTCTATTCATAATAAGGGCCGTGAGGCCTGGTTGGTCATGGCGTCGTGCTCATTATCGAGAGGTAGTGAGTCTCGAATCCAGGCCAACCGAAGATCCGTCGTGTCCACTATTGGTGATTGGGGCATGTTAAAACTGGGCGTGGTTGCAATGTCCTCCAAGTGAAGTGATACCTCTGGGGTTGGCAGTCAAAATATTAGGAGTCTTCTGCTTGCTACCTGCTTCAAAATCACGAAGACTCCACCCGGCTGCTTCTATCTAACTGGTAGAGCCCAGCTTGGGGCTAGGTGCAGAGAAGCATGCTGGTGCAATAACCTCCCGTCGGATGTGCCAATCCAAGTGTGCTGACGTCACTCTGGCTGCATCGGTACCCCACAAGCGTGTTTTACAACACTTTGTTCGTACCATCTTCACTACAATTGTTGCACTGTGGACACGTTCAGTTGTCAGTCATCTGCAACGTCCATCCTATCCTTCTCAGTCCGATCACAATGTCACTCGTAAACTCGTCTGTCTGCCAAAACAGACGAGTTTTGCAGTCAGTTTTGGCCGTCGACGATGCCAAAACTGACTAAGTCGCCATTCTCTGCGATTGCAAGCGTTATTAGCGACATGAACAAACTTTCAACGATTATTTTCCAAGCAGCACTAACGGAACGAATAGTGCCTACTCTGCAGGTTCCTCACTTTATATTTTATCTAACATGCGCTGGAGAGCTCATTTCACATCATTTGTATAACTCGGTAAGGTGCTTCTACCCTGAAATTTGCACAACTTTTTGATCACGCTTTCTTAGTGTTTCATCTTCAATGTCAGTATAAGTGTAGAAAACCGACTTACCATATAAACTGCAATGTCATTTTACATGAATTCATTGCAGTAAATAGTTAAAGTTTAACAATTTTAATGAAATTAAAATTTTCTGACACTGTAAATAACAAATAATCTTCATAGTTAATGATTATGACTGAGTGAATATTGTCAGTTAAATATACTATAGATAACGTAGAAACATTTTGACGCATCTTTTACTTGTATGAATAATCAATGGAAATAAGCTAACTTTTAACTGTATATTTATATGCTGTCAGACTCTGCGTACTTAATTAGTATGTAGACAAATCAATATGTCTAATAATTAAGACCTGGCTTTCAAAAATGTAAGGTTCGAAATTTCCGCAATATTTAGAAATATCTGCCTAGGATTCTTCTTGCAACACATGAAATTTGCGTATTATCTGTAAAAGAAGTCTGTAAAAATGAAATGAAAGTCACAAAAATTATACAGCACACATTTTATTTTGTTGATTTTTTATTCCGCAATATTTAGAAACATCTGCTAATGATTCTTCTAGCAACACATGAAATTTACATAATATCTATAAAAGAAATCTGTAAAAATGAAGTGAATGTCACAAACATTATATAGCGCAAATTGTATTTTATTGATTTTTTAGTCATCATCAATATTATTATTCTGTCTTTTCAAAGGATGTTATGAGAAAGAATATTTTCTTTTATTTGCATTAAAGTATGTGAAAATTCTTTTTACTGATTATTAATTGAATTACAAGATATACTAATTATTTATTAAAAATAAAGGACTCTGTTCTTTTATTTTTCTTATGTTCTGAGAAATATATAATTTATTATCTTGACAAAATGGTCATTGGGATTAAATGCCACATGCCACACTGAATTAATGGTTTAGCTGTCTTGCTATGTGTAAATGGAAGTTCAGTTCTCTAGCCTCCGACACAAGAGGTGATTGCTTTTTTGAAAGTAAGATGTAAAAGATTGTAGTGTTTTGATGTCAATTTTAAGCCAAATTTCTATGTAAGCTTAGTGAGCAAAAATGTAATGAGAAGCCAAATTTAAAATATAGAAAAAATATATACTCAAACAAGCATATTCCTTTAAAAGTCTGACTTTAAAAGATGTTTTTTGATAAAATAATGTTAAATGCTGAAATTAAACTGTTTTACATAAAAAGAGCTAACGATATACAGACACATATTTTACTTCTAAATTTACTGAGTATAAACCAAAGCATCTTCTATTTTTTGAAAAATCTAACAAATATATTTTCAATACCACTTTTTATGAATGTATATAGGTTTTAGGATTTTTAATATCTATTACAACACATGAGTTGTCTCAAAATATAAATTAAATCTATCTTTTAGAGAAAAACGATATATATTGTTGATTTTAATTTTCTTAACTTAATATTTATCCTCTAGCTATTATTTTGATTTCTTATGCTTGGAACATTTTTGCATTGATTTCATTTACATCACTATTGTTTTTTGTAATTTTCAATCCATATGTGCCACAATTGTTTCGCATCCTTGACATTTACAAATCAATATATCAAATAGAACTCACAAATAAAATGATGTGGAGTACAGGAAATTACTGTTTCGCGTGCCAGAACAAGCCATTTATGACTTGAACAAATAATATAAAAAAGTTATAACTCAACTGTTCTTTATCTTTGTACTAATTAAAACTCATCTGCAGTTTCAAAAAAGCTTACATTATTTTCTGTAAGCGAAAGTACAGGAACCCTTAGCCTTGACATTTCAGAATTTGAGGATATTTTTGATTACCAAGCCTGGAAGGAGTTATATATGTCTATCTATATGAAATACATTGTTTTATTGTTTAATATTGTAGATTTATTACTTGTATGGAGTGGATGCTCCTAACAGTCATGGATGTATTTTTTTACTATTGATTATGAATTATTATTGATTATATATTCCAAAGAAAAATCTTTTGAACCAGAAATACTTTTTTATTAAAAATACTTATAAGTCAAAAATTTCAATACCATAAATTATATGAATTAAGAAGTTTTAGACAAATAATTTAAACAACCGATTGCTACAATAAATGTCTTTCTTGCATGTTATTTCTAATTGCATGTGTTGGCTTTTCTTATTTTAATGTGCTTATTTCTATATCGATAAGTCCTTTCATTATAAAATAATATATATATATATATATATATATATATATATATATATATATATATATATATATATATATATATATATATATATATATATATATATATATATATATATATATATATATATATATATATATATATAGATAGATAGATAGATAGATAGATAGATAGATAGATAGATAGATAGACAGATATAGATATATAGATATAGATTTATTTACAAGAGAACTCACTTATTTACGTTACTCAGTTACTAGTTACTACATTCCATAAATTTTTTCTTAGCTACCAAAACAATTGCCATGAGAACTACTAATGTTGCCACTCAGGCGTATGAAACTTTGCGCTTACATTCGACCATCCTGACATTTTCAACTGTCCTCAATTGAGCTAATACTTAGAATTGCATAAAGACAAAACAATAAGGATAGGTAATATACATTAAAGTTCTATTGCAAAGTATTTTTTTATCAGTTCAGAGTCACTGGTAACGCTTTGGCAGTCTGATTGTTCGCTTAGGTCTCTAACTGTCAAGTTCTTCTCCAGAGTCATCGTCAGAAACATCATCAGTATTCTCATCCCAACCTTTTCAAGCTTTCAGTTGACTGACATGAGTTGTTGTGGCATGCACATGCGACCGTTATTAGCCTCTAACTGGGATATTTTATATGTATCGCTAGGGAGTACCTCTGTGATGACCATAGGTCCTCGATATCGTGACTGCGTTTTAGTTGACTCCCCGGTGGCCTTTGGGTGTCTTCTAACTACAACGACTTCTCCTTTGTCGAATGAGAGTGTGCCTGATTTCTTTTTGTCGTATAATGCTTTAGTTTTCTCTTGCTGTTTTGCGATTTTTGCCCTTGCTTCATGTTGCAGTTTCTCTGGGTCATTCCATACTTCACTTTCTTCATCTGCAAACAGCCTCAAAATTCCATCTTTGAATCTTGGCACATATCCATGAAGTACTTCGAATGGTGTTTTCCCAAGAGTCTTGTTCACAGTGTTGTTCAAGTTTCTTTCTACTTCTTTGATCTTGCTGTCCCAATCCTTTTGATTTTCATTTTCCATTGACGTTACGATGGTGGACAGTATCGTTCTGTTAACTCTCTCAACCATTCCGTTTGCTTGAGGATGAGAAGTAGAATTCAATGTATGGGAGATTCCATTATCATCGCAAAACTTTTGAAAATCACGTGAAGTGAAGCAAGAACCTCTATCTGATATGAAACGATCGGGTAACCCGAAAGCTTCTACGAAATTCTCAACTGATTTCAGAACGTTCTTTGACGACTATCTTTTACAGGATAGAGACGTACAAATCTTGTCATGTTATCAATGATGACAAGCAACTCTTTGTTTCTTTTGGAACTGGTTACGAAGGGGCCTAGATGATCAAGATGTACTGTCGAAAATGGTCTTTTTCCTGCCGGTATAGGATGGAGTAGGCCTTGTCTTATTCCACCTGGTACCTTATTGACTAAGCATTCGAAGCACATAGAAATATGGCGGCGAACATATCTCTTCATAGAAGGAAACCAATATAGTTCCTTGATTTCCGACACTGTCTTGTCTAAAACAAAGTGTCCCATAAGGTCATGAAACTTTACAACCATGCTTTTTCCCATACTCTTTGGTATGACGAATAAGAGTTTTTCTTTGTCTCCTTCTTTGATGACACGAAACAGTCTATTTCCTTTCAAAACGTAATCCTGCACTTTTTGGTTTTCTTCTTTAGATCTGTCTTCGACTTCTTTCTTGAGAATTGTAATTAATTCCTTCAAAGCATCATCTGAATGCTGCATCATGAGTACTTGATCTTCTACACTCAACGTTAGGCAAAGCTGTAAATTGTTTTCTATTAAAGAGCCTAGCGTATCTGAGGCGTTTTGAACTGCTGCTCTACTGATTGCATCAATGTGAGACATTTTAGTACCTGGCCTATGTCTGATTTCGAAATCATATTCTTGAATGAAGAGACTCCAACGTGCAATCTGGGGGTTATTGGACTTTTTAGCATTCATATAAATCAAAGCTTGGCAATCAGTCAGTATAGTAAAATTGATACCCAACAAAAACTGTCAAAGTCGTTCTAGCGCCCATACTATAGCATCAGCTCAACTTACTGGAATGGTATTTCGACTCAGCTGCTATTGTCTTTTTGCTAACACAATAAACCAAATGAAGTTTTCCGTTGTTGTGGTGAACTCGGTAATTTTAGAAAAACTCCGAGGAAACCCAGATTCGTTTTTTTAAATAATTAAATGACAAAGATAAATTCAAAACAAAAATACAATAAAACTTAATAATTTATTTTAGTAACTTAATTACAAGAGAAATTTACATTTACAATTAAAACATTCTTGATTAAATAATTGAGATTCTAACATTATTATTTGTTTTATGACAATTACACATTAATATATCATAACTGAGTGTGACCAGTTTGACGAGGAACGAGAGATCAGACTCATCCCTTTTAGAAGTAGCAGTGTGGTGTCCCCAACGGTCAATGGCATTCCAGCTCACGATCTCGCTCTGCTTGCTCCTTGCTCATGAGCTTTCCTTCTTTTCGCTGGTATCTCTCCTCAGACTTTATCGTCTCTTTTCTGTTCATCTACCGGTCGGACATCTGCAGCTCCATTCTGGAAAGTCGAGGCAGGGCTCCTTCTGGACACGGTAGTTATACTTCGTTAAGAACTAACATCGTTTTAGCTTATTATTATGTTCAATGAGGACCCAGTCCTCAACTGTGGACTCCTTTTCTATGCCGGGCTTCTGTGGGGGTTCTGTGTGTCTTCTCTGTGTTCTTCTTCTTCTTCTTCTTCGAGTTGGGTTTGTATGTCATTGAGCACCTCTGCTTTTATCAGCATTTTGTACTGTTAACTCCAAACCCAATGTTTCTTAGTTCCATTTGCTCGGATCACCCACTTTATTAATAAAGTCTGATAACCCTTTAATGGAATCTAGGTGTAACTCTCTAGTATGGATGATGCCTAAAGAGGTTAATCTAGGGAGGGCAAGAGCCTCGCATTCATAAATGATATGCTTGGCCGTTTCCTCTTGCATATGACATTTCCTGCAGATAGGATCTTGCTGAAACAGTCCCATTTTATGGAGATGTTTTCTGAAATAGTAGTGCCCAGTTATGAAGCCTACGATTAAACGTATCTTCTGCCTAGAGCATCTAAGAATTTCATAGGAAATCCTCGCTGATGACCTACAGATCATACCTTTAGCGTGGGTTTGACCAGGAGATTTGAGCCAAGCTTCATACATCTTCTGTTTTTCCCATCTGCGAACATTGGTTTTTGCGGTCTTCAAATTGATCCCACAAAAAGGTTCTGGACCAATGGGAACAAAAGACGATCCTTGTTTAGCAAGCTCATCAGCCTTTTCATTGCCTTCGATACCTTTATGCCCTGGCACCCATACAAGGATCACCCTGTTTCTAGTTGCCAGTTCTGTAAGAAGGTTTCTACACTCCAGAATCATTTTAGATTTGATTTCGAAGGAATTAAGCGCTTTTAAAGCGGCTTGACTGTCACTGAAAATGAGAATCCGCTTATCGTAGTAGCCCTTCTTCATATTCAGTCGCAGACAGTGGATAATGGCCAAAACTTCTGCCTGGAAGACCGAAGCGTATCGCCCAAGGCTTACAGACAAGCTGATTCTTGGTGACACGCCACAAACTCCCAGACCTGAGAGGTTGTTCTTCAGTGATCCATCTGTGTACCAGATTAGATCTCCTGTTTTAGTTCCAAACATGTTGTTATCCCATTCCTCTCTAGTTGGAAAAACTACATCAAATGTCTTGTCAAACATGTATGTTTTTTCCATGATGTCAGATGGCATCAGAAAAGTAGGGTCTTGAAATTTCCTGGTGATGCCCTTGTGCCCTTTGGCAACAGGCTGGTCATACCAGTGGTTTTGCAGCTTCATTCTATATGCATTCAATCTTGCAACGCTGCATATGAAGATGTCCAAGGGAGTCAGATCCAACACAACCTCCAATGCTCTGGTTGGCGTGGTGGAGATTGCTCCTGTGATGCAGAGACAGGCTAGTCTTTGTAGACTCCTCAATCTGTCAATCACAGTCTTCTGTTCCACCTTATGCCACCAGATCACACAGGCATATGTGAAAATGGGCCTGACAAAAGCTGTGTACATCCATAACATCAGTTTTGGATGTAAACCCCAGTTCTTACCAAGCATTCGCCTGCAAATCACAATGCTTTTCTTTGCTCGGTTGATCCTATCATCAATGTGCTTATTCCAGGTGAGTTTCTGGTCTAAATAGATGCCCAGATACTTCACCTCTGAAGCCACATTGATTTCAACATCAAAAAGTCTTGGTATGAAAAAACCTTTCCGTTTCTTTTTGCGTGTAAAAGGTACGAGGTAGGTTTTCTGAGGATTAACCATCAGGTCCCTATCCATGCACCATTGACCTACATAACTTAGAGCATCCTGCATGAGATGACAAGTTATGTCAAAATCTTTACCAAGGATAAGGATGACAATGTCATCAGCATATCCCTGCGTATAATAACCCTTATCATTTAGATGTTTTATAAGGCTATTTACAACTAGGTTCCAAAGTAATGGTGACAGAACACCTCCTTGAGGACAACCTCTAGTAGTCTTTTTTTCAAATGATTCACCGAAGATGTTCATTTGTATATATCTATCCGAAATTAAGGCCTCAATCCAAGTACACAGGGTTTGATTAATCCCTGCCCCTCTAAGTGCATTGAGGATGGATGGATGGGAAGTATTATCAAAAGCACCCTGGATGTCGAGGAAAGTTGCCAAGGCAATATCCTTTTGATCCAGAGTGGCTTCAATCTTGGAAACTAGCTGATGTAGAGCAGTCTCTGTAGATTTACCAGGTTGATAGGCAAATTGAAGAGCATGCAAGGGACTATTTCTACCCAAGTAATCTCTAATATGCCGATCAATGATTTTCTCCATAATTTTAAGAAAGAATGAAGAAAGACTGATTGGTCTGTATGACTTGGCCTGGTCATAAGTGTCCTTGCCAGGTTTTGGAATGAAGACTATCCTAGTCTTTTGCCATGTCTTTGGTATATATCCCAGGGCCAAACTAGTTCTATACATTCTAGTTAGCATTGGTATGACAACCTTTTCTGCCTTCTGGATCATGATGGGCATAACTCCATCAGGCCCAGGGCATTTAAGAGGTTTAAAGGCGAAAATTGCCCATTTAACAATGTTGTAGTTTATGATATTTTTAGCAATGGTCCATTGATTGCTATTGACTCTTTGCAAAGAGCCAATGCAATGTTCCCCTTCGTTGCTATATATATCTCTAGCTCCCGGGAAGTGAGTCCTGGTCATAATTTCCATAACCCCTTTTCCGGAAGCAGCAAAATTACCCTCCTCGTCTTTTAGGGTACCAACCAAAATAGGTTCATCCCTTTTAAGGAGTTTCTGGAGTCTAGCTCCTTCAGAAATAGAATCTATCTCGTCACAGAACTTTCTCCAGGAGTTAATCTTGCTTTTTCTAACAAGTTTGTTATAATTAGTGAGGGCCCTTTTATAGTTCTCCCATTCACCATTTTTCTTAGCTTTGTTAAAAGTTTTCTAACATTTGCTCTTTCGGCAGCTAGAGAGTCATTCCACCAAGGGCATTGGAGTTTAGCTCTTCTAGTGCGAATGGGGCAATTGTTATGATAAGAATCTAGAATACTTCTCTGTAGGAGATCTGCTGTAACTTCTAGATCGTAGTTGTCTCTAATAGGTCTGTTACCGAGCTCAATCAACCCAGTCAGTTCTTCTTGGAATTTCTTCCAGTCCGTCCTAACCGGGTCTCTGAATATGCGATCCAGACACACATTAGAGTGAATTTCAAAATGGATGTTTTGATGATCTGAACCAGAAGGTCGATCATCTACTTTCCAGTATTTGATATTTTTACTAATCAGCGTTGTCGCTATAGTAATGTCAATTACTTCTGATCGATTGGAAGTAATAAAAGTTGGTTTGTTGCCAACATTTAGAATATCTAACCTGTAGTTTAGAATAAATTCCAAAAGGTACTCACCTCTTTTATTTGTGTCCGTACTTCCCCAGACAACATGATGAGCATTACAGTCTAGTCCTAGGACTACCTGTAAGTTGTTATTACTGCAAAAGTTCATGAGCTTGTGCAGAGAATGGTCAGGTGGAGCCTTCTCTTCATAGGGCAGGTATCCAGAGCCAAAAACAATTTCCCTGTTCCTACCCTCTATGTTGAGTCTGACTTTCACAGCTGTCAGGTCCCTAAGAATAAATTCAGAGAGGGGAAGAACCTCAATGTTTTTATGTAAGAGTATACAAGTTCTAGCGTTACCATTAGTACAATAGATAAGCTTACCTTTAGTTCCTTTGAGACCACTGATTCTTCCCCTAACCAACCAGGGTTCTTGAATCAGGGCCAGGTGTATATCCCCAGCAAGAAACTTCTTACTGAGGTTAGTAGTACCACTTCTACTGTGGTGTAGGTTGGCTTGAACTACCTTCACCCCCATCAGCAGGAGCAGGTTTATCAAGTACTTTAGCCTGCACATGGTGAAGTCCAATATAAAACCTATATCCCCTTACACGAAGAGTGGCAGCATCTAATTCAGGCACACTAAGAACGATGGTCCGCCCAGATGGGTCGTTCTTAATGTTAAGAATGTTCCACTCCAATGGAGTGACCCCACCGTTCTGAGCCTCGATTTTTCTCAGGAGCTCTTTAGGTTCCAGTTCATTACAGATTTTTGGCAGTTTTGCAATTATCTTAGTGGTTCTGACAAGTTTCCTTGCCTCACCCACCAAGAGTTTATGTTCTTGCCAAGGGCTTATATCATTGACATTTTGTTCCAGCCACTTTGAGCTCTCCAGATCTGCACAATTGATAATAAGAGCCCCGTTTTCAAGTTTACAGGATAGGAAGGTTGGGGCAAAGCCCTCCTCATTCCTTCCTATTTTCCTGGTTATCAAGAGTTCCAGGTCATAGGCCTGTTTCTCTGTTAACCGTTTTTCCGGATGACCTTCTAAGAGCACGGCCATCTTGATCGCCGTGAGAGCCGCCCTGTAAGTAAATCCCTCAGGTCCTTCTCTCTTGGCAGCCTTTCCAACCTTGCCCTGGTTCATCCGATTGGCAGGACGCTTCTCGCCTTTGGTTGCCTTGGGTTTTTCAACCCAAGTCCCCTCAGCGATTTTGCGCTCCTTCACCAGCCTCTTTTTCTGTGCACCAGATATTCTCTTTTTAAGCTTGATTCTGGTCAGAGAGTCAGTCATGCTAGAGATAGCTTCCTGACTCTCACCAGAAGAAGATGGTTTGGAGGTCATTTCTACCTCCTGTGAAGGTTTCATTGCTACCCCTTCATTAGATTGTCTCTGAGTTACCTTGTCTTTTTCAGAAAGGTCTGCCTCAGAAGTTTCTCCTGCAAAAGCAGAAATGTTTGTTATTTTCAATGTCTTTTCAGCCATATAATAACAGTAAATAATCTCAGGTAATATGACAGTCCACCCAGCATTGCCTGAGATACTGGGCAAGGCAAATTACTCTAGAAGTTCGCCAGGCAACTAGAGGCTCCGTTAAGACACCAATACCGCGGTGCCAATTAGCCCTAGGCACGGAACGCATAACACCAGGGTTTACGGGAGCTGGTTCGCGACCTCTTATTCAATATTCGAGGCTATCCTGTTATTTCTACAGGACTTTCGGCGATCCACCGCCTGCCGACGCGCCTGGTGGCTAGCTCAAGCCCCAGAGGGGTACGCATACCCCCTGGTTCCAGGCTTCTCTGTGTTAGGATACAGTTTTTAACTCTTCATAATTTTCGTCTTAGCTCCTCCTCTTTACACCATTGGTTTTTCAAAGTTCTTTAGTTCTTCCTATACTTCTATGGGATAGGTCAGAAATCTCTCCCCCTCATTCCCGACTGGTCAGATTTACAAATAATACATATCATAAAACAATACACTTTGCTTGCAATTTCCTCCAGATCACTCATCCATTCCGAAAGGAAAAATTTATTCTTTTATTGCACTTATTTCATTGTGCCAATTTTTATTACATCCTTTCCTTTATATTATTCCCGCTTAGTTTGAAAGGAAAAGAGGAAACTCTTCAATTTAAAGTGCAATAAAAACACACACACCTATTTTCTCAGGGTTTGGTTATTTCGTATTACACTACGACATCCGTCATCTCCATATTGCAACAACATGCCTGCAATACCATCAGTATGTACCTCCGTCCGGGCGTTGGGATTGTAGAGTGCTTATGTTGGTTGTTTAGTCAGGTCTTCTTTCAATTTGTCAAATGCAGCTTGTTGTTCTTCATTCCACTGAAACTCAACATCTTTGCGTGTAAGTCGTGTCAATGATTCAGCATGCAAGGCATAATTCGGTATAAAACGTCTGAAGAAACTAGTTAAACCCAAGTATCTTCTTACTTCATGTACGTTCTTTGGAATTGGGAACTGGGCAACAGCACTAACTTTTCTTCATCCTGGTTGAATTCCATGTTTGTTAACCACAAAACTCAAGAATTCAATTTCTTCTTTACCAAATTCGCATTTTTACAGTTTCAACGTTAAATGTGCAAATTTCAACCTTTGTAAAACACGCTTCATTTTCTCCATCATTTCCGTCCAAGTTTTTGCCGGTACAGGAATGTAATCTAAATAGCATAGTACTTCTTTATCTAACAATGGTCCCAATGCCAAGTGCATCATGCGCTGGAATACTGCAGGAGCATTGGTTAGTCCAAAAGTTATCCTTTCAAACTGTCCGGTTTCATCAAATGTTATGAAGACAGTCTTTTCTTTCGCAGATTCACTTAATGGAATTTGTAAATATCCATGGGTCAAGTCCAATGTCGTAAATATATTACAGTTATTCAAAGTCTCAAACAGGTCATCAATTCTAGGTAATGGGTATTTGTCTTTAGCCGTCTGTAAGTTTAACTTTCTGTAATCCACGACCAAACGATGGTCTCCCGTTTTCTTCTTTACAACCATCACAGGACTTGCGTAAGGAGATCTAGTTTCGCTAACAACTCCATTTTCTTTCCATTCTTTCACAATGTCTTTAATTATGGCCCGTTCTTCTGCATTTGTCCTATAAAGACGCATACAAACTGGCTTGCTACCTTCCATTTCCTTGATTTCCATCGTAATCGAATTCGTGCATCCAAGTTCACTAAGATTTGTTGCAACGCAATCTCTGTATTCATTCTAGAGAGTAAGGAACTCTTGCTTCTGATCTACAGTTACATTTTCATAAGTTTTTATATCTTCCAATGTCTTTGTCTTTCTTTTAGACGGGGTCTTTTAGAAGTCTCATCTTCTGATTTTGTTGGATCTTCAGCCAATGTAAAAATATTTTCTCTTACATTCGTGCCAATAACTGGATTTTCAACATTATAGTTTTCATTTACCGGAATACCATCTTCACATGAATAGAACTCTACAGCTTCACATCTCCCGACGCATTGACCTTTCTTTAATATAAAATTTTCACTATGTACATTTGAAATGGGTACTATTAACTATCCTTCCTTCATTTCTAATAAACAGTCAACATTTTGTGTGTCTCTCATCAACAGAAAATCTTCCTTCTGCTCATCCGACTTACATTGAATGAAATTAACCGTATTCCTTTCTAACATTGTTTCTTCCACAGCTTTCAAGCCGAGCAGGCAGCCGAATGGTTAGCGCTCTTGCCTTCGGTTCAACAGTTCGTGGGTTCAAATCCCACCTTGGGCATGGATGTTTGTAGTGGTTCGGAATCCACTTTAAGCCGTAGGTCCCAGTCTAATTAGCTCTCGTGTGCAAAAAATGACCGTTGAGCGACAAACAAACCAACCAACCAACCACAACTTTCAAAGAAACTCTCGTTTTATTCAGATTGATATGTAGTTTACTGAATGGTGCTTCATCAATGTGCAGCTCATTTCCTACCCTAGCATAAGCAATATGTGGCAAATCTAACCAATTCCTCCCAACCAATAAATCCACTGGCAGAGACTCATCATTAACTAAAAGAATGATGGTTTCTTTACCTAAAACATCGTCGATTTCAATATCCACTATTGCCTTTCCAAGTGCTTTACTTGCTGGTTTAATCTGATTTCCAAATCCATAAACATCAGTTACTTCGGGAATAATAACTATACCCAATTTATCAGCAACTGATTTCATCATTAAACAGCAAGAGCTTCCAGTATCAATAATCGAATCTACTAAATTTACTTCATTAATTTTTGTCTTCTTAACGTAGAGTAATGCGTTTGAGCTGTTTGATGTTTTAGATATCAAATTTGTAACGGCCTTCTCAGAATCCTTTTTCTTTTCAGGGCAGTCCTTAGAAATGTGTCCATAGTAGTTACAATTTAAACATTTCAGTTCCCCCTTCTCATTACGAATTGGCTTGCGGAAACCCGATGCAGCTATTGTTTTCATTTGTTTCTACTTGTTGAACTTGGTTTTTAAATTTATTGTTATTAAAGTTACCTGGACGTCGATAACGAGAATTATTTGGATTCTTATTAAAGTTGTTTGCTTGTTTGCGTTCAAAAACTTGAGATTTCGTTCTATTATTTCACACCGTTTCATATTCATCTAGCTTATCAGCGAGTTCTTTTGGCGTCAAATATTTCGCCCATTCGTCGATGAAATGTTCTTTCAATTTAGAGCCGGAACTCGGCGTTTCACCTGATCCGTAATCATCAAGTCCTCCAGACCTTGAAAATCCGTAATTCCTAGTCCTGAAATCCATTCTTCAAAATAGTTCTGTAATTCAAAGGCATAGTCACTCCAAGTACTATTTGTGTTTTGACGAAAAATAAACTTTTGATGAAATTTCTCCGGACTGAGTTTAAAACGTTTCAACAACAATTTCTTAATATGCTCGTAATCATTAGCTTTTTCTTCAGGTTCCCTAGCAATTATCTGTGTGATCTCTTACGGTAATAATCCCAATAGATGATATACCCACTCTTCTTCAGGTATTTTAGCCCTTCGTGCTTGGTGCTCAAATAGAACCAAATATAAACTTATTTCCGATTCTTTAAGATCAAATTTGCGAATTAGCTTCTGCAAATCGTTGTTCGGTTTAACCAAAACCACTTCCTGGTCTACGTTACTTTCGTTGTTTATTTCACGGCTATTAGCAATGCGTAATTTTTCCAATTCGCAAGCTATCTCTTTTTCTTTTTGTATGCGTTCCGTTTCTGATCGTAGCATTTCCAATCGCTCTTGTCTTTCAATTTCAAGTCGTTCTTTTTCTTCTTGCTTTCGTTCTTTTTCTTCTTCAGCTAATTTATTCAGCATTATTTTAGCAAATTCTTCATAATTTGGCGACTTTTCAATCAACTGCCTTAAACAAGCGTTTTTCATACTACTATCAACAGTGTCGCCTAATTCCGTCGCCAATTCTAACAAACAAGCTTTCTTATACTTTCCTAAATAAGCCATACTTATTTTTTGAAAAACGTAAACGCAATCGAGTAATTTAAGTTACTTTATATCTTTATATAAAATTCGTACCTGTCCGTCATTTCGTTGCTATCCGTTATTTCGAATTGCGTTTTATTTTAAAAACCATCAGTTTACGTACTTCGTTATCGTTGGTGGCGTATATGGATCTTCAAGTCCCACTTCTGATTTGTTGGCTTTTCTTATTTTAATGTGCTTATTTCTATATAGACGAGTCGTTTCATTATAAAATAATATATATATATACATTTACAACAGAACTCACTAATTTACGTTACTCAGTTACTAGTTACTACATTCCATCAATTTTTTCTTAGCTACCAAAACAATTGCCATGAGAACTACTGATGTTGCCACTCAGGCGTATGAAACTTTGCGCTCACACATGTAAGTATTAAAATTTGCTTAATTATTTCTTAATTGTGGAATCTTTATATTTAAACCATTTTTTGTTTAGAATGAGAATATAAATTGAAAGTAGCTTAAAATTGCTGGAAAATTGTGAAACATTAATGTGTAAAATAATGATTGCTTATTAAAACTAATATTAATGGTAAAATTTTGAAAGCAATTTTAAGAATCTTATTCAAAATAATTAACTAGTCTACATTTTAGTTTCTTAATTAATTTATATTATATTTTTTGTTAGAATCACAAATTAAATTATAAATTAACTTAATTAAATAAAATATATTTCTAAAGAAATTTATTATTTATTCAATTGAAAATTAAATATAAATTTTTACTTCCATCGAAAATAAATTGGTATAATATCATAATACTCTGTGAAACAGAGGAAAACAAATTATACAGTTTCTTTTTATTTTATATGTGCAGTTATTTACTATTTTCATTAATTTCTGTTATTTAAAAATTAAAGCAAATTAGTAATTTGACATGCGTGGGGCAGCCTAACACTGTTTAAGAGATTTTAAATCTCCATGTAAATTGACTTCTAAGTCTTTTTATAAGTTGTTGTTGTTGCCGTGTGCCAGCCAGGCTGGCAATATGGGGTGCGCTGCTCCACTTTTCCAACTGAACCATATTTTGGCGTGGAGTCCGACTTCCTTAGTACACACATGCTGTAGGTACCCGTTTATAGGGTAGGCAACCATTCACTCCACATTTATACAAGGAAAGGGCGAAGACAGGTTAGATAGAGAGAGAAAGTACATCCATGCCCGAACGGGGATTGAAACCCAGAACCTCCCTATCCGCAGTCAAACACGCTGACCACTAGACAAGTTGGGCGGCCTCTTTATAAGTAAAAAGTCATATTAAGAGTCACAAGGAAAGGAGCCCGAAACACTTATAAGCTCCCACACGATAGACTTGTAATTACTAAGGAAGAAGTGTATTGTTCAACAATTTCTAAGAAATAATTTGAGATTTTTTTTGAAGAAGGTTTGCAACTAGTTTACGGTGGGCCTATTCAAATTGGCAATCGCCAAAACATAATAAAACAAATTGATTAATCATAAAAAATACCACATAATCTGCAGAGAATATTTTTTACTTTTCAAGCCAAGTTGTAAAAAGTATATTTAAAATTTAAAATTAAATTTTCGTTATTTTCATGAATGTGAATGTCATATTTCATTATGATATGTTTAGGTACAAAGTAATTAATCTTAAATTATATCACACTTAAGATTCAGAAAAATCATATTTTTACCTTCCCTATATTCATTAGAAACAGATTTTGTGAATCTGTTTACTACATTAACTCTACATGAAATTAATCTAAAATTTAGAAATAAAAGAAATCCATGATTTTTTCTAAACAAATTGTGTGCATTTTTTAGTAAAATAAATCAAGCAATTACTGAACTAAATTATCTATCGAAATTGAATCAAAATTAAAATAAAACTGCAAATATCAATTAGTTATATCATAAATAAAACATGAATAAAATACTAAAAATAACTACCAACTACCAACATAACTACCAATAAGAAATATTCCAATTTTGTTAAATTTTATTACATAACTTTTTGCAGAGATTATTTTCCTTTAACTAGTTAATTTATTTCAAAATGTTTTACAGCTAGAAGATTTTATTTTTTAATTAAAAAGTCACATAATCACGGATAATATGAATAAATTTATTTCGTTTAAAATTCAGAAACAATGTTTTTATGAATGAAATCTTTACAAAGTGCATAGCAGATAGTTTCTGTAAAAACAGATAAGAAATAACATTTCTCTCATTACATAATGCATTTAGGGATTTTTTTTTTACTTTTTAAATTTTAATTGAAAGTTATAGATATGGAAATATAAAAACAAATTGTACAGGTATTAAAGAACTGAAACAATGTTCTTATAAAAGAAATCCATATGAAGTACATACATAATCGATATAAGGGAAACTTGTTCGTAACAGATGAAAAAGAAGACAAAATTTCCCATTTTCTTTTACTTATCGAATTTCTAAAATAGATTTAAAATTTATACTTTGTAAAGTTGGGAATTTCACATCAAATATTTTAGAAAAACAATGTGAATAATAATACAATTTTTGGCTTTGTGATCCACTTTGTCCATAAAAGAATTTTTTAAAATATTTTCCTCATCACTGTTTAAATTAAGAAATAAACGAAGTTATTAACTTCACTCTAGTTTAAAAATTTAAATTTAATTTATCATTTTTGTTTCAAATTAAATTCATATACTTTGAATAGAGATAAAATTAAAATTTTTTGATTTCAGCCCCATTAAGACGAAAGAGATATTCATAAGATTATGAAATACTTCAATTTTAAAATAACATATATTTGCATACTACACAAGTACTTAAATATTACAAACTTTTTAAAATTTCACTTTAATCAAAATGAGCTTGTATTGAATTTGAGTAATGTTTTTTTGTTGACATTTTGTGAAACTAATGCTCTACATGAAGATTGGGATATAAAATTTAAAAAATAGTATTATGTTGTAACTTAATCTTTGAATAAGTTTGGAAAGATAAATGGGATTTGTGAATTGACAATTTGTGTGCTGTAAATTTAAATTAAAGAAAAATATTTCTCAGAAGGACTCATGCATAAATTTGCTGATCTGAAAACGATGTTATTGATTTGCGATTGTAATTTAGAATATAATATAATTTTAGAGAAAATTAATAAGTATCACTTAAAAAATGGTATTGTTTTCAAATATTTAAGAAACTGCTAAAGAATAAACACAGCTTATCCCTTCTTTCATTACAAATTATGCAAAAATTTCAAACTATGTTTATTTAAAAAGTTTATTGAAGCAAAATAATGTTTTAATTTTGAAGAAATTGCGAGATAAGAATGAGGGAAAAAATAGTATGCTCGGATAGGAAGCTATAAATTGCATTCATATATGATCGAAATTCTATCATTCACAGTCACAACAATTGTTGCTGTCTTGTGTCAGCTAGGGTGGCATTACGGGGTGGGCTACTCCTCTTTTCCAACTAAACCATATTTTGGTGTGGAGTCCGACTTCCTCAGTACACACTTGCCTTAGGTACTCGTTTATAGGGTACGCAACTATTCACAACCCATTCATACAAATAAAGGACAAAGACAAGATAGACAGAGAGAGAAAGTACATCCATACACGAACTGGGATTCGAACCCAGGACGCAGGTTCCCTATCCGCAATCAGGCACTCTGACCACAAGACAGGGTGGAAGTCTTTCGGGTGTTGTCTTCTTTTGCTGGTAATTAAGAATTTATACCCTACCAATGAAATTTCCTTTTGGAAGACGTTGCTGGGGAATATTTTCATGGATGGGCGGCGCTCACTCACAATAATTGAAAACTACTTATGATTTCATTCTTATCTTAAAATATCATAAAAAAAATTATTTAATATGTAAAATAGTAAAGTCAAGGAAAATTTAGCAGTAAAATTATAATCGATAATAAAGATTAAGGAATTATGAATGTGGTTTTGATAATCATAAAATAAGCTATAAAATAAGAAAAGAGTAAAACTAATGAAGATAAAAAGTTATTGTGTATTCAGGCTAAGGTAAAATTATGACATCCTAGTACAGATGGGTATATGTCTATTTTATTAGTATCCTACATTTGATATCTTAAGTTGTAGTAATCGAATTGATAACATTTATTTTTTACTTAATTTATTATTTATTGAGAAACTTCTTTAAGGATAGTTTTTTTTAACTGGTTATAATCAAACGTAAATACAATGAATTCCAAACGAATCGAAAAGATAAAATCTTGTCTATAGCTATGGATTCTGAATCAATATTTTTCTAAGATATTTTTATCACGGTAAATATCAAAATAAAGAAAATTTTATTATTTCTAAAGAATAAATTAAATTTCTGTAAGAATTTTTTTTTACATTTCAGTGTATATTTGTATGAAATGTTATTACATTTTCCTAATTATTCTGAATTTATGCAAACAATAGCATGCTTTGCTAGTAAAGGGAATTTTAAAACTTTCTCGCGATGCTTTTTTACAAATCATTTATACTAGTGAGTTATGGTTGCTTCTTTATTTGAATGAGAGGTTTCATAAAAAGAGAAATTCGATGTAAAAGCTGAAGCTGTTTCAACTGCGCCTGATTTACTGGAGCAGTTGCAGGATGAAAGCTTTTGCCATATGTTTTGAAAAGTAAACAGAACACTGCGATAGTGCGTGGAATTTGAAAGAAGTTATTTTTAGAATCGCAAGAGAATTGAATGAGAGATTTACCTATATTTTTCCCATTTTAAAGAAACAATATTCATGTTTTAAGATATATAATTATCTTAATCAATGTTAATTGATCTATCAAAATTTTTAATAATTTACAAGTATCTTCTAAATTTAATTATAAATATAAAAATGAAAGCTTCTTTGGCTTTAATAAATACAACACATTACACTTGAAATATTTTCATTCCCAATAGCTTTAGGTTATTCAATAAATATATATTAAACCTACGAAACATATTTGTCTACGAAATTGTTGAACATATATATTTACGAAACATATTTGTCTACCATAATGATATTCAATATGTTTAAATATGTGTGACCCAAAAAGTATATTAAAACTAAATTAATTAGATAAAATCTATATTATTTTAGGGGAAATATTTTATTTACACAATAATTAAATATTGAACAAATATGTTTTGAATAAAATTGCAGTGTTAGAATTTTCTTTTTCCTTATGAAATAAATATAGGAAGATGCACTTAAGCTGGTAGTAAATACATTATCAAAAATGTTAATCAAACAAGTTTATTCTGATGATAACAAGATTATCAACCTAATTGAAATAACACTATGCTAATAATATGCGAAGTAGTACATAAATATTCGGATCTTTACTATTTTTTCTATTAAGTTTCACATGAAATTATATTACTTTTGCTAAAATACAAATATCATATTTGTTAACTAATTGAATACATTTGTTTTAGATGTCTCACATTACCCGAATAAAGAATTTTTTTCAAAATATTTTGTGAAAAGTTTTAGAAATAATGGTGAATATAATATAATGATGAACGATTACAATTTTGCAATCTTTGCTTATTTTAAAAAATTTCTCTCCTAATTTGAAAATAATTCTCACGTTTTGTTAACCTAAACTATTTTTATTAATTTTCTTTTACATCCATTTCTGGATCAGGTCAGCAATTTTCATAACAAATAATTGCTATGCGGTACAGAAATTCATAAATATTATCAAATATTTTGCTGTCAAAAATAAATATTGTCAAATATTTTGTGACATTTACAATATAGAAGCTTCTGAAAAAATGTTTTGTGTTAACTGTCGTAGTTATAGACAAAAGGATCAAACTATTGAAAAATGATAAAAATTTCCTTTGAAGAATACTGATGAATTTATTGTGAATCCTATTAAATACTTTGAAAAGATGTATTTTTAATGTAAATAAACATAATATCTTACATTTAATTAGATGTTTATATTCATATACGTAACAAAATGTATTGTTAAAAACTATAATTTATATGTATATATAATGTATTATTAAAAGTAAGAACAATATTACAGGTTGCAAATATCGTAATTCCTAAGCATTGTCTGGAGGTAATTTTTGAAAATTAACTTTCGTCATTCCTTACTACAACTTAACAGCAAAATGTAAGGCCATATTATAAAACATATTCTAATTGCCATGCTTTAAACTTAAATTTACAATCCTATTTCACATCTGGTATACAACAGATTATAATCAGCTGCATATAAAGAAAATGGTTTTCGAACGTATTATCATTTTTTAATTTTTCTGCTCTTTAATTTCTGTAAATTAGTATTTTAAATCAAGACTTTTTCTACCAGGAAGCTATTTTAGCTCTATCAATCCAATCATTATACATGCGGAATTTTTTGAAAATGTGATTTATTAAAATTTCGTAATAATTTTCTGTTAACTAAAACATTTATTTAGGCATAATAAGTATACTTTTCAAGTTTTTAATAATATAGATAATTTTTCGAATTTTCATATTAGCTTCTTTCTTAATAAGTCATATAATCCCAGAAAAAATTCAATTTGATTATTTTTTTTTCATATTTACTGTTTCTTTAAGGGAATTATACAGAATATAAAGTTTAAATTGCATTTTTATTTATTTATTTATATTACTTATATATTTTGCGTCAACATCGTGATATATATATATATATATATATATATATATATATATATATATAAAATGAAGAAAATTGAAACCAGAAATATAAAATTGGAAAAACACTAAAATATACGATGCAAATGACAAGAAGAAGGCATAGGGACCACGTCTTCATCAGGAGGGAGATGGCCAGCTATGCAAAATGAACACTCTTTTCTGACAAGCTCGAAGGACAAATGTCTAAAAATCTTCGAGCAATTCCCCCGAAGAGTGTTTGTATTAAAAGGTTAGAATGAATATATATATGCAGAAAAGAGGAATATATATGCAGAAAAATAAAAATATATGCAGAAAAATAAAAATATATGCAGAAAAATAAAAATACTCACAATAGATGAAAATACTAACAATAGATGAAACATAAGTACAGTAGAAAAATGCATACAGTAGAAAAATACATAATATAAGTTCCAGTAAATCAGATTAAATTTATATATGAAAATAGTAGGAAGTTGCTAAAAGTAAATTTGAAATTATAATAAAAAATGTTGCCAGTAGTAATTAAATTTAAAAAGTTAAAGTTGCTTAGAAAGTTAAAGTGGCTTAGAAACATGTAGTAAATTTGAAATTAAAATGTGTTATGGGGGAATTTAAGCTTTAGTTAAAAATAAATTAAATTTAATTTATTTTTAATTTTAATTTTCAGTATTTTTATTTTTCTGCATATATATTTATCTTTTCTGCATGTATATATTCATTCTAACCTCTGCATATATATATATATATATATATATATATATATATATATATATATATATATATATATATATATATATATATATATATATATATATATATATATATATATATATATATATATATATATATATATATATATATAATTGATGCTTGAAGATTAAAATTTCTGTTCATATTTAATATTTTAATTTTCACGAAACGTTTTCTGATTTTATGTAACTGTGAAAGAGAAAAGTTATCAAAGTGGATTCAATGCAACAAAGGTTCTGTGTCATGTGCCTTAGGCACTTTACATGGATGGATGTTATGTATTAAGCAAAAATAATAGTCTTTTTACAAACAAAGAGAAATAAAAGAAAAGAATGAAAAAACTTTGATGTGAATCTCTTGCAAATGAAGTATCAATAACAAAGTAAATTTTTTTGTATGTAAAAAGATCCGCTGTCAAAAGCAAAATTGAAGCTTTGGAAATAAAAATAAAGACATAACGATTCCAGAATAATTTAAAAATATACAATTTTTTCACCACTGATCTCTACGCTTGCGTTTAATCAAATCTAAAATTAAATATATATATATATATATATATATATATATATATATATATAGTTAATAGTATAATTTATAAAATATGCAATGAATATAATGAAACAAAATACAATGAAAAATGCCAAATGGAAAATAGTACATTGAAAAATTAAATGCCAAAAGTAGAATATCAAATGGAAGATAACACATTGAAATATTAAAGCATTGAAATATTAAATGAAAGACAATATATTGAAATATCAAATGGAAGATAACATATTGAAAAGAATACAATGAAAAGAATTACATTGAAAACACTTTAAAGAAAGATAAATATAAATGGAATAGATGGAATAAAGTACCAATATGGCCAGCTTCATCAGGGGGTGTTGACCACAATGGCACAAATTATGGCTTTTCTGCAATGGCCCAAGACATAGTCTTAAAAAAGCCATCACACCCCCACACTCCTACACAAAAAAAAACAAAATAATAAATTATAAATGTATTTTTCTTTTTTACTTTATTATATCGTTAAATTATAATTATTTAATTATAAAATTAGCTATGGTTATTTTAACCTGTTGAAAATATAAAATAATAAAAAATTATTACCAAAAGTTTTAAGATCAAAATAAATTTATAACTAATTAACAATAAATGTAATAAAGAAATATTTGTAAAGTTTGACTTTCATTTACAGAAAGGTGCTTAATTTATTGAAATGCTATTTACCAAAATGCGTTTAGTATCATTTATACAATTACAAAACTACATTCTAAGAATTATTTATTCATTAACATTTAACATGCAACATTTTTTAAATTAATTTATTTGCTAAGAAACTATGAGACTGTCAATATTTCTTCAAATATATGTTAAAAATAATTAAAATTGATTCTGAAGGGTTATTAATTAGAAACGTTTTGTTACTTAATTTTGATCCTGCTATTTGAATAGTATAATAATAGCGAATTTGAACTTGTAATACATGTAACTATTCTGGTTCAAAATATTTGATCATTATTTGATAAGTGTTGTCAAACATTTGCTTAGCTTATGCAAAGATACTTTTACTTTACTCTTAATCAGATGGAATCGTTTAAGTTCCTTTTTGACATAAGAAAGATTTATGGGCCATTTCAATCTTAACTTTCAGGTAGAAGATACAATATTTACTTTTAATTTTACTAACTTGATATAAAGTCAATGCTTTTTTTGGGATCAGTTTTACGTAGTTGGTTATAATCATATATTAGTGCAATAAATCAACAAAACAATTATAGTTGAATAATTTTAGACTACATAAATGTAAAAATTACTTAAATATTTTTGGGTCGCAATGCAATATTTGAATATATTTTATTCATACTTATATATTATGAACATAATAACTTCATCGCAATTTTTAACTTGAAATGAAAATTCATGATTTTTTTTAAAAAATACATTGACTAACTTATTATCTATATATGTTAAAGATAAAAATCATAGAAATAGAATAAAAATTGACTAAAAAATATTTAGTCTTGTATATTTCAGTTTTTGACTTAAAAATGCATGATTAATGTTTTCTCATACTAATTAAATTTAAAATACCTGAAGGCATTTTAATAAAGAAATTGTTCTGAGAAAGTTAGCTGGAAATGTTAGGAATACTTACAGAATTTATTAAGTAAATACGGATATTAAGGAGAAACTATATTTATTTATATAATAAAATGTTAATTAATTTCTTTGCGCTAACAATGGTTTATTGAAAAGGATGATTTATGATAAACATCATGTATATGAAACAAAATTACAAACATATTTAAAAAAAGAGATCCAGTGCAAAACCAAATAGAAAAATGATCATAGAAATATAAGTTATAATTTTTTGATCCTATAAATAAAATATCATAAGATATTTTCAACTGAAAATAAGTTCTACCAATATCAAATCACAAGATTTGACAGTGATGTCTCAAGGATATTATTTTCTTACTAGTCTAAGAACAAATAAAGAATATCATTCTTGTACTCTTACATATTTATTTGCTTACATTTTCTGACTTTAAAGTGATGCAATGTTTTTTTTACAGTTTTTTCTTTGTTTTCATTGGCTTTTAGATTTCAGTGAGCACTCAAACTCGGTATGGGATTTTCTGTATTCCACTTGAAGTAATGTCTTATGTCTGCATTTAAATAGGATATCTTATAAGGAACAAAGATATCTTGGGTTTGATATTTAGATTTGTTTAATTTAAACTAATAAATCTCTGAACTATTTGTTTATTAGACTGTGGCCATCAAATACTTTAAAATTCAATAATCTGAAAAATTTTAAGTCAATTTTTTTTACCTATTGCAGCCATTAGCAGTTTGTAAATAACAAGTCTAAAATGATATTTCACTTTTGAAATTTTTAATGTGATAAATTCAAAGTTGAGAATGCATGAAATAAAAAACACGAAATTCATAAATGAATAATCTATGGGAAAACCATAGATAATGTTTAATTTAGATCTTAAAGCTAGAAAACTTAAATAAAAAAAATTCTAAAGCAATTTTACAATTTTCTTTTTTTAAAAGTTTGCAATTAAAGTTGACTTTTAAATTTAGAAACTTGAGTACAAATTCTGATAACGAAATTCATATAATAATTATTTATATTTAATAGAGGTAAGTTATATAAAATGGATTATTCTAACTTAGAATTTCAGTTGTATGAAACATTAACTGTACATATTTATTTTTTTTATAAAATTAAACTTATTGTATAATGATTTTATTTAAAGCCGTAATTAAAAAGTTAAATTTTAAGGAAATTTGAAATTCATTTTTAGTGAAAATTGCTTAATTTAAATGATTGGAAAAACATTTAATTCACTAATATAAAGTAAAGGAATTTATTAATAAAAATAATTATAAAATTAATATTGCCAAAACAATTTTTTCAGCATTTTTCATTCACTTAAATTTGTAAAGGTTAATTAACTTAATGTTATTAAAATAACATTTCGCTTGAAATAGAATTAGCTGTTATGAAAATCTATCATAAGCATGAAGCGAGAATGCAGTGTGAATAATCGGCATATGGAAGTCATACTTCAAGTAAATGTATTTACTAATACAAATTAATGAGAACCCATTCAGCCCTTAAAGAGAAGCTAGCTCCCCTCCTAACATATTCGCGAACCAAACAGATCACGCTTTAATCTTCAATGAGTACAGATATATGCCTTAGGGACACATTGATATTTGCAATGGACAGAAATAATCGAATATATCTTAGGGGAATTTCTCAAATCACTTGAGAAGATATAGTCAATTTGTGTCAGTATTCTTTACATCTGACTATATTTGTTAACTTAACGAAACTGTTTTTTTATAAAAAAAACCAAGAAAGATATACTTCAAATATTTGCCATCTTGCAAAAAGTGAACATTACTATACAGTAACATATTCGTAATATATAATTACTTTTCATTATTTGTTTATTTATGGTATACTATAAAATGTTTTTGTGGATACACATTATAAAATAGTGAAATATATGTATATTTGAAGAGTGATAAATTGTAAATATGCTTAATTGCATAATAGAAAATAAAATGATGCATAATGATTGTCTTGTAAATTTATATTTATTTCGTGTTTTAATTTTACCCTAGCAAGTGATTTCTCCAAAATAAAATTGTCTCCTTTTTTGTTTATAATTTTTATCAATTTAATAATAGCATAAAATGTGTTAAACATATTTCCGTTTTCGTAAATTTTAGAGGATTGATTATGTGTAAACTTTAACTGTGTGTGTGTCTGTGTTATTAGGATAGAAATTGAGAGAAAATATATTAATTGTATGTATATTAATCTAAAAAATTTCAAGTTTGTGTTTTTATTCCTTTAAATAAAAAAAATCTGAAATTGAGGTATTGTAATATCATAGGTTTAAAGTTACATTAAATTGTATTATTAATATATATGATATTAATAATATATAATGTTATTAAAATGTAATATAATATATATTAATAGGATTTTTTCTAAGATATTTTTTAATATTAGTTTGAACGCAATGTTAATTTATTGTTTAAATATTCTATAGAATATTTATTTTAAACAACAGAAAATTCTTCAATTAACATACATTTAAATTTATAATGTATTACTAATAACTATTTTCATTAAAAAATTAAATGAATGGATGTTGTGCATTAAAATGCTTATTTTTTCCCTTTTTTAGAAAAAGAAAAAGTTAAGCATTTTGTGATAAAATATTCAATTGAAGGAGTAAAAACCATCCAAAAAGATAAAAGTACTTCTGAATTTTTGCATATTTTAACACTGAATTATTTTGCATTACATCAGCTAAGATTATGTCATGTTTATTTAATTTATATGAAAGGGACATAAAAAGGAAAGAATTTAATTCTGTTTATTAATTAAATACAAATATTCATAATTTCATTTCATTTTCAGTTAAAGAAAACTTACTTATGAATATTAATAAAGTTAAAACATCTTTGAAGATTTAATGAAATTACTAGGTATAAATGAAATTATGAGGTATATATGAGCATAAAGCAGAATGAAAACTGAGTTCACACATGTGATTAATATATTTACAGAAACAGCTAATCCAAATGAATTCTGCTCAAAATTGCGTTTTGCAAATATTTATGGTAAGTTAAGCCTTCTTCATTAATTTTATTTGAGACAGAGATTGAAATAATATATGTTTGTTTGAACAGTTTAAATGTGAAGTTAAATTTGCACGAGATAATATTTTTGAAAAAATTATGTTTTAATGAAATTTCCGAATGATCATCAAATATTTTTTAGAAAATGAAATTTTATAATTTTATATAATATACATAAACTATATTTTATAAATAGAAATATGTTTTTCTTAAGAAAATAATTATTTTGTTTTTTTAATCATTATAAGACAAGAAAAATGTAATTATAAAAATCAATCACAGGACAAAATAAATAAATTTATGGCAAAATTATTTTAAATTAGGACATTGTCTTTAAATTTAATAAAATAAGTTTTAAAATTGATATGTAAATAAAAAATAGAATTTTTTTATTATAAATAAAGAATTAGCAAAATTTGATCTTGAACTTCATAGAAAAGCCTCTGTAATAGTTAAGTAAATGATCATTAAAATGTCGTATAACATCTGCATTAGACACTTTATTATAGGAAAACTGCAAATTTACAATAGAGAAATATAGAACAGATATGTTTAAAAAAATAAAAAAATGAAACAAATTATTAACGTTTTGAATAACAAAATTTATTTTAACACACGCAATAGAACTCCAATTATCCGAATCAATAGGGACTGGATTTCATTCGGATATTCAAAAATTCGGCTTAATGGATTTTTTCTAAAAAGCTTCTGTTATAATTAATTACTGTAAGCCATGGGTTCCCAAACTTTTTTTTCGCGTGGACCACTTTCAAAATTTTACTATTTTCGGTAGACCCCCTGCTACTATATTTCTACTGTATTCCTCAAACTCCGAAAATATATCACCCTAAATTGGAGGTGTTAAGAAGAAGAAAAAAGTAGAACATTTACTTGTGTCCTATTTATTAAAATAATACTTGTGGTTATACAAAATTATAAACATTTATTACAATATACAATAAAAATATGTATAACAAAATAGGCAGATATTTACTTTTTCCGGCACTGCAAACACTGACATCGATTCACTCACAATCACACTTTTATGTTTAAAATCCCAGAAACCAATGAGTAACGTTTTATTCTTGGCATTCGTTCTTATACTAATGTAGATTCCAGGCACAGCGCAAGTCGCATTTCATCCCTTTGAAGGTCTGAATAAGCATCCCGGATGAGCGAGCACACCACCGGCACTTTGCAAGTCTCAACATGTTGTGTACACTTGTAATATTATCTATTGTTCTATTCATTTCTGTGCTTGAACTAAGTCTCGAATATTTTTAAGTACCTACCTAGTGAAGGTTGCCACCTGCCTATGTTGATAGGTATATCCAAGCCAAAATTTTTGCTCTTTATTATGAAAACCAGAAAATGTTTCGTGGACCCCCACTTACAACTTGTGAATCCCTGTTTTTTTCACGTCTACGTGGACCCCCGTGTGGTCTCCTATGGACCCCTGGGGGTCCACCTGAACCACTTCGGGAACCTATGCTGTAAGCAGAAGGTGTCACAAAAAACTACATATTTTTGAAGAAAAAGAACTTTTAATCATTTAAAAGGGAACAATTTTACATGTTAAAGTTCATACAAGTGTTGCACATTAATACAATATGTATGTACAGTGATGTAAATGAAAACTATTGCTTGCTGAAGTTTTTGGTCAGAGTAAATTGTTTCTCTGCTTTATCCGTTTTCAGGCAGTTATGGCGCACATCCGCTTGACAGTGAGAATTTGCATGTGATCACACTCGGGTTGACGCGCCATCCGCTTCAAAGCACATTCAAAGCTGGCAAATGCTTCACTAACTGATGGTCTCATATCTGCTTCAATTTGGATATTATAAAATCATCTTCTTCCTCGACACTTTCAATAAATTGACCATCATTTGCGCAGTTTGAAATCTAGTACCTGACTCATAATCCATTCTCACTTCTGAACATCCAGTAAATTTCAAAAGAATATTTTCGAATTCCTCAAGTGACACGTCATTCTCATCTCCTTTTTCTTACCCTTCATTTTATTGAGTTTTTTTAAATTTTCCCATTTTTCTTCTCTTTTTCAAACTTATTTATTGTTTTGAAATTCTGAAAGACTTCGAATAATCCGAGATTCACGTTCGACGTTCGGATGGTTAGAGTTTTACTACATTAATAAGAGGGAATATCATATTCTTTTAATGAAACAATTTCATTTAATTTCATATATCAATTTACTAAATCTTTAATCTTAAAGACGTAGAAAATGCATTTATGAATTAAATAGACATTAAACTTTTAATATTTAGATTTTGAAAAGCTATAAATTGTTATTACACTGTGCAATTAATGATCATATTTTTCTTTAATGGATGATATTACAGTTAATGATTAATTTAAAATAAACTATTCATTTATTATTTTATCTATATTTATTCATCATAATGATAATAAAAATGTAGTGTAGTAAAATATAAGTTGGAATAATTTGAATAATTGTAAAGTGAGTCACATCTTAGCTATTTTACGAAAGATAGCAGCTTCTTCGTTTGATTTGCTCTTTGTAACAATTTATATAATATGGTGTTTAGTTGGATCCGAATGCGAATGCATGGAATAAAGTAGATTCAGAATAATTACAAATAACAATGTTTAGAGTTCATAAAAAGTGAAGTAAAATGAATCAGATTTTATTGTATACTGTCATATTGTTTTATGTCGCTTTCATGTCTATTTTCCCATGTGAATTTAATGCAATACCAAAGTTATATAAAAGTATAGATTGACTTTTATTCAAGTTGAAATAAAATTCAACTCTTTGAGTTTATAAATATTCCACAAGGTTTTCGAAAGAAATTATTATTTTTAATGTAAGATTTACATAGATTGCTGTCTTAATTTTATAATTTTCAAAGCGAAAAATTAAAAATGCCCTTTTTATTACTGCTACCATCAAGCTGTAAAATCTTGTTACAAACACTTTTTGGTGGTTTTTAATTTTTAAAGAATAAAAAATGCATTAAGCATTTATTTTAAATAAATAAATTGAAATACCTAAGTATAGTTTAAGACATTATCTGGGCAAAATTGAGTGGTTGACCTCAACTCATTGGTTGACCATGTTGTTATTTATGACTATTGGACAAGCAAAGCTAGCTAACCGACGGCTATTCAAAATTAAGTCAGAAGGGTACGTCTTTCATTTAACCATAGCATTACGAAGTAGCTCATTGCTCTACTACTCCTCCGATAGATGGCACTACCAGAGGATCCACTCCTTCAATTTTAACATTAATCTGAAGGGAAAGGAAATTTTCTCCAGACCATTACACCCATTGAAACTGCTCAACGTTCTACCTCAGGACTCTCGATTCCAGAGATTTAACGAGCACGTATATCGCATGTACTCGGTTTGTCTTTGGCCACGTTGGGAATCGAGCCCCTCCTTTCCGGACAAAAGGCCTATGCATAAGCATTAGTCTACCATGGCTGAAAAAGAGACATTTTACAAATATTTACACTGTGTTAAAAGTGTAAATATTTGTAAAGTGTCTCTTATTTTTGTTTAATTGCTTGTTTTAAAAAGTTAACCTTTAATTAGTGAAATTATAGTCGAATAAAGCTATTCCGCAGCGCTGAAAAATAAGCCTGTAAAATCTCAGGAAATTCTCTGTAAAATCTCAGGCATTAGAAATCGAACCCAGCCCTACTGGAAGAAAGACCTATACTTAATCACTAGGCCACCTCGGTCTCTTTTTGGGCTAGGTACAGGAAAGCATGCGAGTAAAACAACAACAACGGCCTCGTTGGGTGACCATACTAGGATTATACACTCGCGACATATTTCCCTCACTCCACTCAGGGACAATCTCTCGCTGCAGTGAGGCTGTCTGTAAGATTTGGTTAGAAAACTAAATATAATACAATTTATTAGTAAGTAAATTACAATTAAGCAATTCCAGTTATATTTTAATTACAATTTGATAAATCATCTAGCATAATTATTGTTGTATCGTATAAAAAATTATCGTTGTATCTTATAACATATTGTTACATTATGTCAAAAACTATATATTTAAGGACTTTAGTTTTTAAAGATTTTTCTTTGCAAAAGAATAACTTAAGCCCATTTAAAGCTGGTTATTAATAGCTCTCTTGAATGTAAAATGGCATATTATAAAATATTTACACTTATTTTTCTCATAAGGCAATTAAAATAGCCAATTTATCAAATGAAAATAAGCAACACTGCATAAATTGAAGTAAAGTAACAAATTAATAAAAAACATCCAAAGTCTTAAAACTAAAGATGCGAAATAATTAACGAAAATTTATATTTAAAATTGTTTTCAAATATCTTAGGAAAATTAGAAAGTTATGTACTTGAACAAGTTTTCCTTTCAAGAATGAATTTTTCGGTTGAAGCTATTTTGAGTTAATTTTAAAATCTAACTAATTTTTCTCATGAGTGAATTCTGTAACATTGATTTAAGAATAGCTTAGCTAATTGCAATTTAAATTGAGTTACAAATGAATTATTTTCACATATTTAAAGCTAAAATGAATACTTTTTGAGGGAATAGCTAAAGGTAATATTGTATAAAATTTTAATTATAACTTGTCGCAGATAATTATCATTAAAAACAAATATTTTCAGTTTTGAAAGCTCATTTTGTTCACTTTAAAATAGCCAGTAATTTTGCATAATTCAAAAAAGAACGTGAAAAATATTTTAACGCAAAGAAAATTTGATAACTCTTAAATATATTATTTTTCTGATAAAAAATATTCTTCTTATTAAAATTGACGGAAATGAAATTTTCTTAAATTTTTACAATAGATTTGAATCTATATGAAAAAATATAGGTTGAAATAAGAAAATCTTATATGAAAATAAATATTTGCATAAATATAATAACAAGAATGAAAATTTATAATTCTCTTAAAGATTTTTAAATTGAAATAGACTTAAAATCTGTTTTACATTTTTAAGAACAGAGATCTGTTTTAATGTAATATAACGAGTAATTAATAATTTTACTGTCTTCTATATTGTAATTTATATACCAACTTCGAGATAATAACTAAAATATAATTGCTTATAAATCAATTACAAAAATTTTTGACTCATAACTATTTTGTTAATATTATTAATAAATAAATTAGATTTCATTTAGATGACCATAAGTGATAAAAATGAAATCAAGGATGTATTTCCAATTTTAAAATAAATAATATTTTTTTATCAGAAGTATTTAAAATTATGTCCTATTTAAAGCAAAGTCGGTGAAACTTTTTAGTTTTAAATCATTGCAGTGAATGAGACAAAGATTTAAATTTGATTTTAGGTTAAACTGGGGTTTCTCAATTTCTCAGGAAGATTTCTTCCTATAATCATCTCAGATTATAATATTGAATAAATCATCATGTTGTATTACATAATGTTTCCTATAGCTACAGATAATTCAGCAATTTTCTCAACCTTTAATAACATTATCATTCAATATAGTATTGACACTATAAAATATTTTTTATAAAACTTATTGATTGCATTGATTTGACTTCTAATTCAGGAAATTTTATCTGCAAAGATTACAATAATACTAATATGTTTGATAAAATGGTCAATAAGATTCATCTGGTATTTCAAAATCACGGCATTATCAAGTTTTAAACACCAAATTAAGAATAATGTAGTGCCAATTAATACAGTATTTATGTTTTATTTCTTACTAGCAGAGGGAAGAAACAAAAATAATTTAAGCTATTAATTTTCTAGTTAAACTTTTAAGAATATTTAATATGACGTTGGAAACATATCTTATAATGATATTTAGATATCATATTGATTTTGCTAGTTTCGAATTTTACAAAATCAACTTTGATAATAAAAAATATTTTATAGAAATGTATATTTTATGAACAATAAGCATGAAAAAAGATAACAATGAATAGAAATATATATGATTATTAAAATTTTAAGGTAAACGCTCTTAATTTTAAAACTTTCAGTTTTCAATAATTATTCTTCCTTTTTATATAAAATTTAATATTTTTTAATTTAATAAATGAAGAAACTATTAATTTCACATGTAATTTTTAAAGAAATATTTTTTTTTATTCTTTCAATCAGTTTCCGATATGTCTTTAAATACTTTTAATCTCATTAATTTTCTCAGAACAAGAACAGATTAGTAAAATTTACATAACTTATTTAAGCATATTGGGTAAAAATATTCCCTCTCAGTAAAAAAAACTGTTATTATGTTTTAATTTTTTAACCAATATTTTTATCCAAAGATCTGTGTTAGCATACAAACTGACCCTATTTAATTGGAAATATAAAAATAAATTTTTAAATACTGCGTACATAATAATGTGTAATAAATATAAACAGGCACAGAAGCCTTATAATCTAGGATGCCAAATTCTGTGTTTGGTAATTTCTTTGCGAATTTCTTATATATCTGGCAACCTGGCTTTTATGACGTAATAGAGATGGAGACCTATAAGAATTATGCATAAATTTCTATTTTAGCAACTCTAGTATTTACGGCATAGCGCACGTCACAATACGCGATCTTGGCAACATTTGTTCATCGCCTAAAAAATTCAGAATTTAGAGTCCTGGATTATTCAGCATCTGAGCCTATAAATATGTCCTAAGCCCACTTTTTAATAATTAAAATATTCTATATCTGAGAATTAATTTTATATAAGGATATGTATTGGCTAAATATTTAAGCAGATAAACTTATATAAAATTGTTTGACGTTTCAAATAAGTACTAAAATGTATTTGGAATTTTAGACAGAGCAAGTTTTAGCTTTTCTGGTTGGAATTGGAATTTCTTACTTTATTTTAAAGAACTTTCTTAGAATGTATTGAAAATTATAAAATTGCTTATAACCAATGAATATTGAATTAAAGTGAAGCAAAAAAATAATCCTTTTTATTATTTTTTTTGCTTCACTTTATTTAAAATGATTCTAACAAAAATATCATAAAAGATATATTTATTTAAAATGAATCTAAGCGCTATAAATATTGAAATAAATAAAATGAATTTAAGGCTTATATTTTGTAAGATACATATCTATATTCACTTCATTATTTATTTAATTATTTATTCTATTTATAAATTCTTATATGTAATCATTTTAAGTAAAAATTACAAATTGTTTATCATCTTTCATTATATAAAGGAGTTTCTCTTTTAGTGAACACAAATAATGCTTATCTATTTGATTACTAAAGTGCTTAGAGAATTCAGTTTGTAAAAACAGAACAATGATAATATCCCATTTAATCTAAGTAGATATTTTCATTGTATAAAAAGTAATAAAAGTCTTAATAGCTTACATGTTTAATATTTTGAATTTTTATTAAAATTCATTAAATCCTCTTTGATAAATGGTTTTCTCAATATTTAAAGGAGTTATAGCGTATATATAATATAAAAAACAAGGTAGAGTAACTTACCGCAGCATTTTTGGAGTAAGTATAATCAAGTTGTTGTCACTTTTAACCGTACATGCACCTAGCAATATCTAATCAATGATTTATTAAAGTATTAATAAATTGGTTGGTGGGATTAGTGTGAAAATTCTTAGAGTTACAGAAGTAAAATTAATTTTATAGATAAAACAACCAAAATTGGGATTAACTTTTTTAATTGTTTTATTAACTCAATTAAGGATATATCATTCATAATTAGTCGCATTTTTACCTAAATTATTAGTAATTTTATGACCATTATGATATTTTTGTTCTGTTAGCAAAATTTAGTTACTTTTAATTTAATTTCTTTTGTATGATTTTTTAGAATATTTCTGTTTTTTACTGGTTCGAGATTATACAGTAAATTTTTATAACAGAATATTTGGCAACTCTAATCACTCTTACATCACTAGCATCGTCTGTACTGCCAACAATGGAGAAGTATCATGTAAATTCTTGTTGGAAGAAATTTATCAGTGCTCTCTCCTAAGCATTATTAAAATTTCCTAAACATGAAAGTTTGTGAAAAAGTAAAAAATATTTGAAAGAACTCTGCAGGGAAATTCATCTATTATTCATGATAGCTTCTCAAATATTTTAGAACTTATATTTCTAGAAAATTGCTAAAAGTGAATTAAGCAAAGAAAATGATGATAACGTCCTTTTTTATGCAAAATTTAATAAGATCCTTTTAAAAACGCGAATAAAAAATGGAGCTAGCATGGTTAGAAAAGTCCAAAAAAATCTTCAACTTAACGAGACTGTAATTTCTAAGTCAGTTGAAAAATGGAAAAAGAACATTTCTAGAAGACGTGTAATAATTTCATATCGTAACTAGTGTTTTAAATTTACTTTTTTTAAAAAATTGTGCAGGATTTAAAAATTTCTCTAATTAGATTTTATCTGAAGATAACATCAAGGAAAATATTTTTAAAAGATTTTTTTAATTTTCCGCTACATTGCAATTACATTTATTTTATTCCTGAAGTGTTTCTTAAAAATGTTCTTAAATAAAATTGCAATTTCCTACCATTACATTCCACACCCACACATTTTGTGTAAGAAGCTTCATAAAAATATATTTTGCGGCTATGGGTGGTTGTTATTAACTCATACATAGGTAATGTTTTATACGAATGTCGAATGAATGACTGTAATTGAAGTTTTAGCTGAGCACCAGATAGGGAAGTATTAATAATGAAGCTTAAAAATGTTTCACATAACACTAATTTTTCCATCCAACTTTTCATAAAATTTTATAATGGATTTTTATCCTTATAAAGTTCCGTATTTTAAATTACGTAAATGTTGATACGATGAGAAATATATTTAATAAAAATATTTTTTCGGAATAAAAAATTTAATTCTTCAAACATTTAAAATGTATTTTTCTATTTTTCTTCTGATCGTTACCATGGTATTTATAAAAATTTTCTGAAATATCAATATGCAGCGTAAATCAATTATCGATATATATTTGGAAAGGAAAAAAGAATGTAAAAATATATACTTTAACTAGTTGTTTCTTCTTATGTTTTAGTAAGCTTCATCTTCCTTTTCAGAGGCCTGTATGTTGAATTTAAAGTATTAGTGAGAAATTTTCTTACATATCTCTGCTTATATTTAGTAGTGCTCAAAGGAAGTTTTAACAATCTTATTTATTTATTTACTAATAATATTACACGTTGATGGGTGCTTGGAAAATCTCATAAGAAATTATACTTTTTAAAATATTGAATTTTAAAATATTTTTATATTTTCTTATTCCAATGAATTTTACATAACCTATTTCAATAGCCTTAAAATTAAATACCCAGTGAATAATTAAAGCTTATAGAAACTGTAAGTTTTAGAAAATTTCAGGCAAAAAATCTATTTTTAATTTAATTTAAAGTACATTTAAATTAATAATTTCTAAATAAGTAAACGTAAACATTATATGGACATATTATGCTCTAAACTACTTTTCTTGATTTTATCATGTAACATACAAATTTAATATTAAAATATAACTGAATTATACGAGATTATCATTAATATTATCAATATATAGGAGTTTATAATGTTTTTTTGAAAAAAGCAATTTTAAAAACTTGATTTATTACAAATTAACCTCTTAAGAGACTGTAAAAAAAGTCCGTATACACAATTTATTAAAAGTGTATTTTCTATGTAAAACATGTGAATAAAGTTTAAGAAAAAAAAAAGAATTAATGATGAAATAACGATCTAATTAAGAAAACATTTTCAACTTTGATAAATATTCATGAACAATCAGTTGAAAATAATATTTTCACAAAAACAGTTCGTGACTTTTTCAGATATATGAAAAACAACACTATCCAAAAAAACTGTAGAAAATAGTTATTTGTTTGTAACATGACTAATGATGCAGGAAAGATTTAACAAATATATTAAACATAAAACTAACTTATTTTGTTGTTAAAAATTATATCATGTTATTGAAAATATAATTTTTTACTGAATTGATATTACAAAAATAGTAATATTTCAAAAATGAAAAAGGATAGAAAATAAAAAATGCATTTAAAAACAACCAAATATTTTTACTTTAGTATCATAATTATGTATATTTTTTCAAAAACACAACTGATAATTTGAAAATACAATTTTTATTCTAATCAATGAGTTAACATAAAAATATTAAATGAATTAAAGTCAGGTTAGTAAACAGTCATTGACTTAAAACATTTTAAGATTCTTTAATTTCTTATTTCAGCTCTTAACGTTAACTTAATTCATTAGGAAAGTGATCGTTTCTGAACAAATACATGGTTTAAGTACGTTGCCTTTTTCTGCCTGTATCAAAAAATATGCCACATTTTAAATTGCATCAAGGTTCCACAGTCAAAAACATTTCAGACTTTACCTTCTTCGATTCGTCTTGTATCTTGAGATATCACTGGAATGCACACCACTTAGTTATATATTTAATAACTAACCTAATGGATTCTATTTTGGATTATTTGGCTAGAGAATTTTCACTTTGCAATCAAATAATACTATATTTGCAGCTAAATTACCTTCACTATCAACTTTATTTATTATGATAGCTTGTAGATTATATTGTCGACATCTGATATTTCCGTTAGCCTGAAATTGATTCTGTTGATTTGAATAGACAATCCTCTGTACTCCATCATCATCAGCTACAATTCCTTATATTTCTCTGGATTCAAGTCAATAATTTACTCAAATAGTGGATATTTAAAATTTGGGGTTGTGATCAAGGCATACCCAGTAACAGGTAAATATAAATTTGGGGTTGTGGTAGCCCATTAGTTAAGACATCAGCCTTTCGTATGAGAGAGCTGGGTTCGCTTCCCAATGATACTTGTGGTCGGTCGTTGAATAGTTACCATGGGTGTAATGATTTGGAGAAAATTTCCTCCCCCTCCATATCAAAGTCAAAATTCAGAGATGGTGGAGCCATCTATCGGAGTAGTCTTAAAGAAAAGTACTTTCACCATCGTGTTTCTCTGATTAAAATGAAAGACGCTTAATTTCGTATAGCCGTTGGCTAGCGTGCTTGGCTTGTCAAAGTGCCATAAATAACAACGATAACAACAATAACTTAAATATTGACTACCCAAATGGAGAAAAGAATATTCTTCTGCAGAATAATCAGAATATTGTAATCTAAGAAACAAAATTCAGTAGATTACATTGATGGTAACACTTTAAGCTCTCCTTTTCTTAAAATAAAAGAGGGATGCTTAAGTTTGATAGCCGAGGATAAAGGAATATATGGATTCTTCAATTTTGATTTTAGACCTTTGACGTTATGAATATTTATTTGCACATTATTTTTTTATAGTTTCACTCATGCCTTAAATAAGAGATGTTTTATCTTATAGTAATTAGAGTAAATATTTGCCGCCCAACTTGTCTAGATGTCAGCGTGCCTGACTACGGATAAGGAGGTCCTGGGATCGAATCCCGATTCGGGCATGAATGCACTTTCTCTCTCTATCTATCCTGTTTTTGTCCTTTCCTTGTATGAATGAGGTGTGAATGGTTGCTTACCCTATAAACGGGTACCTATGGCATGTGTGTAGAGCAAAGTCGTACTTTCACCTTCATGGTGCTCTGATTAAACGAAAGAGGCTCCCAATTGACTTAAATTCGCATAGCCAAGGCATAGTGAGCTTGGCTTGTCCAAGTGTCATTAGTAACAACAACAATAAATATTTGAAAAGTTTCACTTAATCTTTTAAATATTATGTAATTGATTCATCATAAATTCCATCCATCCATTCATAAAATTAATTTCAGAATTAAAAAAAACAAAACAAACATGAAAATTAGATTTAGTGCTATAATGATTAGTATAATAAATAAGTTATTAGATAATTTTAATTTAATTAATTAATAAATCATTCAAAATGTAGAGTGAATTTACTTAAAATTTTTAAAACCACCTTAACGTAAATAATATTTGTTCTACTCTCCATTTGAGTAGTCAATATTTAAGTAAAATTATTGACGTCAAAGGATTATTTTGTCACTTTTCTCATGTAATTAACTAAAACAAGAGATTATTTTATAAAATAAGGTAATGAAAATCCTTGGTTGGAAAATTCTTCCTTTTACGAAGACTGAAATCTGACAGGTTTTTCTTTGAAAGCGTGTTGAAAGAGTTTGAAAGAGTGTTGAAACTCTTTAAGAGAGTATTATATGTGTACTCTTCTCTCTTGTGGTTTAAATATATATATTAATTTTACAATTTTAAACAGTTATTTTGTTTTGATACATTTCATTCTCAAGTTTAATTAAAGTATTTTACATTTCCAAAATTGATATCCATACTAAGTTAATTTCTTGGATCTTTTTTAAATATTTTTTTTAAAATCCTTTTTAATTCCTATATTAATGATAATTCAGTAATCTAAGAAGTAAACAGTCAAAGATAAAATATAAATTAATTTAAGATTATAATTTCTTCCTATTAATTTAAATAAGTGAAACAACATTCAACATTATTTTTGCAAAGTCATTTTAATATTCGGAGTAAATATTTGGAAATAAATTTTACGTATATGATAAAATGTTAAAATACGGTGCGTTTTATAATTGAAATAAATTCTATTTACAGGATATACACACCTTATTTTAACACTTTAGTATGATAAAGATTACAACATTGGCTTGATCATAAATGTTGTTTCATTTTTCACCATATTCCATAATATTTATATTGGATAGTGAAAATACGACGTCAGATATTATCTTATTATTCATGATAAAGTTTGATTTACTAATCACTCAATGCTCTTTTTTTGTACACAAGAACTAATTATACCGAAACTACAGTTTAAAGTTAATCCAAATCAGTACAAGCGTTCATGTAAAAGGTTAGATTTAAATATACGACTTGTTGAAGAGAACGTCAAATCGCTAACCTACTGACAGCTCAGCCTAATGATAAGACAACATTTTCTTAAGACTAAATATAAAGACAATGTGAGAGTAGTTTTTTGTAAGTATTTAATGGATACGAAATTCAGTTATGTTTAAAATCAGTAGTTATGAGTAGTACCCGTTTGCCAGCCAAAGCTAAAAGTTAAAATTTATAACTCAATTTTCATTAGTTCAAAAATGTTCTAAATTTAGTAATGCTCGAAGTAAGTAAACTTGCTCATAATTTTATGTGATACATTATAAATTAATTTCATAATATAGTATTAGTTTAAATTATAAATATGTAATTTATGTATGTAAAGAAAATTGTAGAATTTCTGTTTGAAGTGTAAAAATAATTGTAAATACATTGCTAAACTTTAAAATTTAAACATCGAGAACAAAATATTTACGAAAGTCAAACCACAGGAAAGAAAGACGGGGTTAAACTAAAAAGAAAGACGGGGTTAAATTAAAAAGAAAGACAGGGTTAAATCAAAAAGAAAGACGGGGTTAAATTAAAAAGAAAGACGGGGTTAAATTAAAAAAAAAAGACGGGGTTAAATTAAAAAGAAAGACGGGGTTAAATTAATGATTAGCATTTCAGACTTATGAATGATATCTAAAGCATTATATATATTAAAAAAAACAATTGTTGAGTTTATTTCTCTCACGCAAACCACTTTGTAAGCTTGGAAATTTCGCAGAATATCGTGTTGTGTTTCGCTTAAGAAATGAAATTCTTATCAGCGGGTGTCGAAATTGGATAGTGGCAGGATCATTACTCATCAAGAGTGTAGAATATTATTTTTTGATTATTTCTTATAGTTTAATACTTTTTTCAATAATCAAAATTCAAATATTTTTAGCGATTGGGAACCAATAGATTGCTAAGAGTGATTCTGAATTTCATGCAGGATCTGAATTCGTCAAACGAGTAATGTCAGGACAACAGGCATACTAGCCTTACAAAACCATGCAACCACATCATAGGTCTGGGAATTCTTGTTTTTTCTTAATATTTGAAAGTTTTTTGCAACATGTCCAGTACCTGCTTGTACAGAGTGACGACTTAGGAGCAATACAGACTGACAGCACAGTGGCTATTACTTCGGCTTTCGGTGACAGTGAAGCATAGAGACTGACTGCAACCCGATCCTTCATGCAGCATTTTATTGGTTATATACGCGTCTGAAGGTTTCGAGGAGAATGCTCACTTCCTGGTTGCACTTCGATATTGTCATAGGGGCTCTGCATCTGGTGTGATAACATGAGCAGTCACTGGACTCACAATGCACACATCTCTAGTTTGCATTGGTGGAAATTTAAACGGCAATCAGTAATTTTTTAACACTTTAAAGCCCTTGCCTGTACCTTATTTTCGATGGCTGAGAAACGCCGTCTTTCAACAATATTGCAAGAAACACATTTTTCATGTCTTATTCTGACCTTCTAATAGAGGACATTTAATGGTTGTTCTTACAGCATGGTCTTCGGATCTCTCTCCAGTGGGAAACATCAAGACTTCGTTTTCTGTAAACTGACTCACTCCTCTATAACAGCTTCTGAGGTTGATGAAGTGTAGCAAAATTGAAACAGCATGAAATAAATTGCTCATTTCCTTCATGAAAGGCCAATTTGATTCCATGACTAAACTGACAATGACTTTTTGTTGAGAGGGATGCATTTTTTTGTTGTCAGGGGTCACTTAATGCAATGTGTTGACACAATTACATTATCTGTCATCATTCTCTAACATTGTAGTTAGAATTTGGTCATTCCTATAGTTACATTGAACATATTTGTAAACATATCTGGTGTTCATTTTCAATAAATTCTACTTTGAACGCAATTTATTGTAAGTATATTTTTCCATATTCTTTTCATTTTTAATGGGACAAGCAGAACAAGTAGACAAGTATTGTGCTTAAAATAATAGAAAATGCGAATCGAAATGGAAAAAAATGTTTTAGGGAGGTTTTTGGCAATAATTGACAAGTGTTTTGTCCCCAAAAGTTTTTTCGGTAATGTTTGAAAAAATAAAAGGGCACCAAAAATATTATAGATTGATATACTATTAAAAAATGACACAGATTTTGCTTACAAATTTTTATTATAATATTGAACATTACCCAATCTGATGTCAAATTGACAAGAAACAAAAAACAATCTAAAGTATAGGCCGACCGTTAAAATTTTTATAGAAATCAGAGGAATAACAAAATGATGAGAAACCAAATAACTTTTATAAATGTAAGGAGTTTCATTAGTAGAATATTTTCCTATTTACTTTAGCAGAACTAATTGCCACATAATGAATCTTTGTATGAAATAAAAAAATGAAAAACATTTATTTATAAATCAATAAGCAAGAAAATTTTCCTATGCCTATGCCTGTATCTTATCCAAAGTGACTTATACCTAAAACATTTTGTTAAATATATAAGTATAGACATTGAAAGCCTTTATTAAAGCTATAATAATTATGATGAAATTCAGTTTTAGAAAAGCAGGTTTTCTCAAAATCAAAATTTTCTTGCAAAAATGAACCTATTTAAAACGTATTTTAGAGGCATATGCCCAGTCGATATTTCAGAATAAATATACAGTTACAAATTTTGTAAGAATTTATGAAAAATTCTGTTCTGTAAGAATTTATTGCTGCGTACCAGTTAATTTATAGTTACAAATATTTCAAAGAAGATTGCATCAAAGTAAGAAACATAACAATATTACATATACAATCTCAGAGGTTTATGTAATATTGTAATAAATACATACATATACACATAGTGATTATTCTTTAAGATATGAATGTTAATTTCCCATTAAATTTATTTAATAAATGAGATGTACAAATTCTATTTGAAATTTAAAAATGGATATTTTATTTCTCTATTGTCTTTCATTAAAATTTACTTAATAAAATAAGTATGGTTATGTTTTCAATATAGGTACAAAATTAAAATTTTGTTTCAATATTGAACCTCATATTAATTAAATAATTTATGAGAATATCACGTTATGACATTTCAAATTAAAAGTTAAATAATGATTATTTTGAAAGTATTCCAGAGTACTGCAAATGTAAAAATTTTACAACATATACTGATGGCTAAATAATGAAAAGGAATAGAAATTCTAATGTTAGATATTCTGACTGTATTTATTATATGAATTTGAAAAAAATACGATTTCAGAAAAGGATGAAACACAGCTTAAATGTTAATAAATAATTTTTAACAATAATGAAAAGAAACACATTCAGGTGTTACATTATTTATCAAAGCGAATTAAAACTGGAAATGCCAATGAGAATTGCTTTAGGGAATGTAGAAATATTCTTTTATATGTAATTCATTTTTACGGTAATCTCTTTATTTTTCCTTAAAAATACTGTTTCATTTACGCAAACAGTTCATAGGAAACTTCAATATGATTAAGAGACTTTCCACAGGAATAATCTTCATAAATAGGATTATTATGAAATTATCTTATTGCCTTTGAGATAATTGCATTAAAGCACTCGGAGAATAAATTTTTATCACTTTTTTCTACTCTTTAATTTGATAATAATATTCAAACCAGAAATGATACCAGTTCTCAGAGATAACATATCTTTGAAAACTAGTATCATTAACATCTTTTCTATGATGGAATATATATTTTCCTGTTATGATTAAAAGTGTATGATGTGTTACGACCTTTTCGTTAATTTTGTATAGACATGATGTTAAGTACCACCATCTCACAGTTAAATAATACACACTTTACACATTTTTAAATTTAAATCAGTACTGTTTTACATAGAATAATGTCTTTAATCATGGTGATGGATTATAATGTAAGGAAATTTTTCTGTACTAAGACTGATAACCTACTTTGGGTTTTTTGTAAAACCATTTTCAGACTTTAAAACTAAATTATGTGTTACGTTTTCTATAAAATAAAATATTGAAATTTACTCAAAACCTGATCATAAGTGACATTATTTGTTTCTTAACCATGAGAATATGTAAAAGGTAAGCAAGAAAGTTCTTGCTGTTTTTAATGACCAAAAAGAACATGACCTACAAAAAGTACTATTGTTAGTCCTCGAAGTAATCAACATCGGCATCCAGCATTTTCTGCCAACGTGTTTTCAACTGTGCAATTACCTTGTGGTAAAATTCCGGGGTTTTAAACGCAAAAAAAGTCCGTGAGTCCTTGACGCAAGTCTGCTTCATTGGTGAAGAATTTTCTACTAAATTGGTTGTTCAGGAAATGGAAAAGGTGCTAATCTGATGGTGCAAGGTTGGGTGAGTAACGAGAAAGTCACAAGTATCTCAACTAAGTCGCTGTTTGGTATTCCTGACTTTGAGTTGTCGGCCAAGAAGAGTACACTCTTGCAATTAACCAGTGCTGCCTCCTTCTGTTGAGATGCCTATGGCACACTTTCCAGTCATTCATAGTATAGGCCCACAGTGACCGTTTATCCCGTTGGTAGCAGCTCGTAGTAAATTACTTGATGACTAGTCCACCAGATACTAGATTTAACACAGAGGGACAAATCTTCTGACCTGAATTTGTGACACCAATGCTTTGCCGTATGTTCATTCATAACACTATTTCCAAACAATTGACATATTTGGTGACTTGATGCATCAACTGATAAGCCCACTCTGAAATCGTAAATCAAACAAAACTGAACGAGCTCCTTCAATACGTCCTAGTTACGACTGAAGAATGTGAGCGGTGGACTTGTTTTTATAGAGACTACTATTACTACTATCGGATGACAGTCATTCCCTATTTACCACACTTATTCTCACTTCATTCAATGACAATGCGTAATGGCCAAAGCATTCTTGTTTAATTTATAAATATGTATATAAATCACTCTGTAAGAAAGCAAATCCACTTAAATGGTTAATGTAATTGAAACAGTTTATTTTATCAACAACGGCCCTTTTTTGTTAAAATAAATACTTCATATAATACAATACTGTCTCCTTTAGCCACCTCCTCATGTAAATAAAGACTTGCGCCCTGGAAAATTTTCCATTTACCCTAAAGTCTGTCTCAATTTACACGAGTAATCTAGAGCACTACGCATTTTGCATGAAATTCTGAACTCTTCATACCAAATTTCTTATTGCCAATGCTAAAGAGTTAAGATGTTTAATTTAAAATGCTCTAGTAATACTGTTACTCATTTTAGGAATTCCTAAATACATGGCTTTAACACTGATTTCAGATTTTTCATTTATTTTAACATATTATCATAGCTTGCTTAATTTCGTGGAGTAAGGGTGCTTATTTTTGAGACTAAAATTGCGTTTATATATTAGTCTGTAAACTATTCATTTAACAACTTTTAAACTAAGAGGCTATATGAAGAGTTAGGATATTCTAAAAATATATTTCTCAGTCAGTGATCCTTGAGATAAAAAAATTTTAGTTTCCTTATTCCCCAATTTCTAGATATTGAATGTATTTTTATCTATTTCACTAAAGTACTACATGCGATACAAAATATTTTCAAGTTAATTTGGGTTAATATTGTTCTCCTTTGTGTTGTTGTCATTTCATTATCTTCCATGTCTAGGGACTGCTAGGCATTGCCCATGAGATTATTAACTTTGAAAAAGTCTAAAAACATTAAAGGATTTTTAATTAAGTCTTCATATGGGAGAGTTGAAGTCAGTCCAGAATGTGTCCCGGGGAAGCATTTTCTGAAACGCACTTGTTGCACGATGGAAAAATCTTCTGCCCCTGTAGAAACACAAGTGGCCACTGAATCTGAAAAGAGAAGTCTGACCTTTTCTATCACAGATGAGGCCTAGAGAGCCACCAAGACTAATTCTTGTGTACCATTCATTTATTATAGCGATTTGATATTATAGTAGTATTATGTAAATTAATTATGTGTTACGTTGAGAATTTAAAAGTCTAGAATCAAGTATTCCTTGATTTTTATGAAGCCAAGATTGGCACCAATATGTGATTAACAAGATGGACACAGTCTCTACACAAAAGTTAAATTAAGATAGGGTTACCAGAAGTTTAAATTTTATTGCCAAATATTTAGCTAAACCAAGTGGTATTTACTTCTACACCGAACTGTGAGAAATTTTTTCAAATTATTTTTCTAATTGTTCTATACTAAGTATTATCTCCTGTCTTTAATATATATTTTCCTTATAAGTAATAACCATAAATTTTGTTTTTAATTAATCTATTTCAATATAATTTATATGCTAGATTTCAAATTTAAAAATTTAATTCATTTGCGAAAATATGTTTGACACTAGAGAGACCCTTCTCATCCTTTCTCATATTTATGTTATGTTAGAAATATATTTGTGCTATAGAACTTCAAATTTGAGAGCTATACAAATTATATAATAGTATTGATTTTGATTACTTTTAACTTCTTAAATGGATATAGGATTATTTAGTCAGTTTTTCTCGTAAATCTCCAGACTGTAATATATATATATATATATATATATATATAAACTCTGTAGCACTGCATGACAGTCCGTGTATACCATGTGCCCATCTCTGTTTTCCTGATCGAGGGGCTCTGGTGTGCGAAGTATATGTCCCCATTAGGTGGTCAGCGTAACGCGAAACCCCCAGTGCTTAGTTCACAAGCATGCTTGGTACTCAGTTTATCGACCCGCTGAAGGGATGAAAGGTTGAGTCAACGTTGCTCAGGCCGAATATATATATATATATATATATATATACATATATATATATATATATATATATATATATATATATATATATATATATATATATATATATATATATATATATATATATATATATATATATATATATATATATATATATATATATATATATATATTAGGTTGGTGCGTATGAAATGTCGGATTCTTAAGTGATTGTATAAAACTGCATATCTTTCTTCAAAAGCTGTTTATTCAATCAAAGTATGCTCCATTCACTTCAATACACTTCTCCCAACGAGATTTTAAAGCGTAGATGCCTGTCTTAAAAAAATTTTGGTCTTTAGAATTAATAAACTCTGATATCGAGTTTTTTAGACTGTCTTCATTTTCATAGTGTTTGCCCCTTAAAAACAGCTCTAAATGCTTGAAAAATGAAAATCGGTCGGCGAGAGATCCGGTGAATATGGTGGATGCTGCAATGATGAGCATACGTTTAACCGATCCAGCTTATTTCGCTCTGTCAGTGCGTGCGGTACCCACTTGTCCATCTTCTTAACCTTGCCAATCTCAGAAAGGTGTCTCAATATCGTTGTATGGTCAACTTTCATCCTGATAGCAAGTTCCCTCGTGGATACGGCTGGATCCGCTTCCACTAGAGCCTTCAGGTCATCATTCTTCACAGACGTTTTGGGTCTTCCGCGCGGCTCATTTTGCAGTGAAAAATCGCCAGTCCGAAATTTTTCGAACCAACGCTGCACTTTCCGATCGTTAACCGTATTCTCCCCAAACGCTTGGTTTATGTTGCGTGCAGCTTTTGCAGCACTATTACCAAGTTTGTACTCATATAAGAAAATGACGCGAATGTCGGCAGAATTCATATCGGCAATAAACTCAAAAGAAATAAAAAAGGGAAGACCTTCGAGAAAACCTATTTTGCTGAAATGAGTCTCTGGCAATGGACAATACGAGTATGAATGAGGTTATTCCAAATACAAAAGTATAACGAAAACAGGGAGGAAAACGTCCGCATGTAAAGAGAATCCGACATTTCATACGCACCAACCTAATATAAATATATATATATATATATATATATATATATATATATATATATATATATATATATATATATATATATATATATATATATATATATATATATATATATATATATATATATATATATATATATAAATTCTATTACGCTCTCAGTTTTACATTCCTTCTTTTGGATAACTTTTGGGAATAAAATTTTCTCTTAGTAGTTAATTCTTCGAAATATTAGAACATTTATTGAATTTCATTTCAACCGATAAAAATATGTTTTTTATAACTTAAGTTTACACTTCAATACTTATTCTCCTTTTTATTTTGGTGTTAGTTACACTATTAACAAAATTTTACAGGCTTAAAATTTACTTCAATTTAATAAGAAATTTTAGTCAATTTTTATTTGAACTCATTTAAGAATGCAGATTTGCTTAAAAACAAATTCTTATTAATCAATATTTGGTGGGACTAGCAATTCGATTTTAAATAAATAACCCCTTTTAAAGTAAGAAAAACGTATGTCAAAATTGATTTTCGTTTCTGAAAAGCGCACTGAGCTGAATGATGTTTAGTTTTACATTTTCCTCGAGGCTAGAGCTTTTTAATTAACAATTTCAATAATTTGACATTATTTGGAATGAATAGCTATAGTTTCATATGAATTTATCTGGTGGTTTGCAGATTGCACATTATGCCGGCTTTTTCTTTAATATTTGAAGGGTATTTGTTACACTGAATTGTGCAGTGATTCTTTATAGAAAGCAATTGACAAATGCTTAAAACCTATAATGAATCTATCTAAATACAGATGTTATCGTTTTTTAACTTTTGAAATGCATTTGAAAATGTAGATGCTTAGGGTTTTCTGATTATTCTATAATGTTGATATGTTTTGCATATTTGAAAATGTTCTGAAATATAATTTTTATATTTTTAATCTTTGTAATTTAGTAAAAATTCTGTTTATGTTTTGACTAAATAGGCAAAACTTAAACAGAATGTTTAGTAAATAACAAATTAAGGTTGATAAAAGTAAATACTTTTATCAAGCTTAATTTTTTGTTTTAATCAGTGTGAATCTCAAATGAGAGAAAACAGTATGAACACATTTTAAAGTTTTCAAAATGAATTATTTGTGACAATAATGAAAAATGTTTAAATAAAAAGGAAATTCTTTTATCAAAGAAATATAAATGAGAAATTACAATCAAGGAGTCACCTTAGAGCATTACCTTAAACCTTAAAGCACCTCGAATATCTATCAGGAAGAGAATTACTTCGATCATTTATACGCTTCTAAAATGCGTTAATGTTCGATTTACTGTTACTAATCCGTAAAAAGTATCCTTATTTATAATTTAAAGATAATTTTTTTCCACATCGGATAAAATGTTATGTTTGATAGCGAGACTACATTTTTACTTCTCATTATGAACCTCTATATTAAAACGATTCACAAAATATGTTGAGAAATTCAGCTCTAAGCACAAGTGTTCTTGTTTTGTGATTCTTTATATAGGATGGCTTTTACATCAAAATGATTTATTCAATTCTGATATTTTAATAACATCATTGCTAATTTCTTGTATGTCTTGAATGTGAATCCCTAATTTACTTCTAAAAGAATATACTTATGTGCAAAATATAAATTCAATATTTGCTTGTGTTGTGAAATGAACTACATTTAAGTTGTGTTTAATTGAATTCATTGTATTCCGTGTAAGGTGATTAGGATAAATCATTTCATACCTTCCAGTTTGTTCCATGGCCTATGTACCACGGGAAGATAGCTTCAGCATACTCTACTGTTAACTTTTGGTGATAGTTCTCGCTGAACAATCTATCTGATGAATAACCGAGTATGCTGTCCAATCTATGATCAATATACCAATGATGACAGCATGTGGTCATTATACAAATTAATTAGATAAATCGTCAATATAGGTTATTATTCTTGATTACACCATTATTGCAAAAATATTTAATTACTAGCATGTATTGTCAATTTGGATGATATGAATATCAAATTTTCCTTTTTTTATATACAGGGTGACAACTTTATACTGTTGACAAAATTTTACTGTTTTTGATTGGTTTAATTCATGTCCACCCCTTTTTATAAAAATTTCATTTGCTTAAGAGATCTTAATGTTACTAAAATAAATAGGTACTTTTTATTTCCTTGTTTGAAATAATATGCGCCAAGCCAACGACGGCAAATAATTGCATTATTTGATGCTGGGTTAAAGCAAATTCAGAGAGTGGGAATGTAGCCCCCCTATTCACCTGGCTTAAATCCTATGTATTATGGTGTTTAGTCTATTCAGCAATCAAGAGTATGCTATAAGCCACTTCGAAGTTTGGAATGCCTAAAGGCTACTCTTAAGAAGGAATAGGCTAAATTAACGCCTGATGAATTGCGGCCCATTGCAGAAAATGCTGCTCGACGTTTAAGAGTCGGTATCGATGCCCAAGGGGGCAATTTAGAAAATATTTAAATATGTTGTATCTAAGTAACAAATAACTTAAGTAAAGTTAGATTTTTGAAAAAAAATTCCATGGTTTTATTTTAATACAATATTTTTTGTCAACAGGATAAAGTTGTCACCTTGTAAATATGTGTTTCATAATTGTAATTCCTTTTTTAATGAATTATTATATTTTTTAGTGTCGGGTTTTTTAATGTGGATAAGTCTAAAGCAATCATGAATAAAATTAGAAAAAAGTCACAAATATTTTTCACTAACTTTAAATTTACAAACGTAATTTAGGTATTTCAGAGAAACATTCGATGTAAAATTTCAAAAACAAATAAAGCTATTTATTTGCTCTTTGCTTGAAACGCAATAAAAAAACAGATATTTCACAATGTATTTTGTAAGTAACAAAGCAATAAGAACTCTGTGGCTACAAGATTTTCTGTTCTCTTTTCCATTTAATGGAAAAGAGGTAAATATTATCTTAAACAACATAAAATTATATTTTTGAAAAATGTGTAGCTATCCAGTACATTTCAGTACAATTCTCAATATGTCAATTTATCTTTAGCCATTTCTTTACTTGCACTTAACTAAAGGGTAAGTTGTTTCAAAGCTATTATGAAGCTGATTGACATAAGCCTCTCAAAGTATTTATCTTAGTTATATCTCGTACGAAAAGGGTACGGTTGAAGAAGTCAATAGTCCTTCGATCACGAACTGGTGTTTAAATGTCAATGAAACGGGAGTCATTTCTTAGTTTTGTCCAGATCAGTAAGAACAAGGGTTAAAGGTAGTAGTATTCCCATTAAGTTTGATTGTTCCGCCAAGGTAGGAAGATATCTCTTTTGGCACGCGAGCTACTTATTACTATTTCATTTGTTAAGCCTGAGAATCGATTTGTAAATTTGAAATATTATAGAAAATATTATCTCCAACTTAAGATTTTCCTGCGTTGGTATGCTGAAGCCAAAATTTCACAAAGATAATTAATGATTTAGTGATATAATATCAAACAACCTTTCTCCTTGACTTTTGATGTAAAAATAATCGTGAAATCAAGAGCAATAAATATGTAAACATATTTTTAGGGCATGAAAGGGAAAGAAATTAAATACAGCTTAGTGATCATTACTTCCAGCTAAGTTTTCGTTAACGATGCACTGACAGGCTTCGTTGATGGGGAATATTCAGTCACTTATTTATTATTTTAGATTAAAAGTTTATAGATTTAAAATATAGCATTCTAAATCTTACGTGAAAATATCTTCTTTTTCTAATTTTCCACAAAAAATTAATTTAAATTTAAGGAAATGTTTTAAGAGAAATTTGTCTACTATACAAAGTTAAAGAAAAATTAATAAAAAATTTATAAAATTATAAGAAAAAAGTATAAAAAAAGAATAGTCAGTTTTTGCTAACCAATTAAAGTATAAAAAACTAGCTGTAACATATAGTATAATATAGTTGTGTATTAACCTATGAAAAACATATAACTTAAGAACTACTAACATTTATTATGAATGAGAAATATTTTTTTGTTTACATAAAAAATTCAATGGTCTTTTTAAATAAGGAATTTTATTTTTAAATGCTGTACATAATTAAAATGTATTTGTAAAAATAAATTTTTAAATCAATTATAAATAAAAAAGGTTTTTTTTTCGTGAAATTTCATAGCCACCAGTTTTATCAAAGTCATTAGTAAAATTAAATTAATTGTTAGAGCAGATTAAATTTTTTCATATTGATAACATAACATAATTTATTTTCTACTATATAATGCAAGATAAAAACATTTTAACGATATTTTATGAGCATTAAAAATGCGATTCATCAATTCACATTTATTTTTACAATAATAAAATATATTTGGTATTTTTTCAATAATAAATGGGATTTAATATTCCTTTATAATCAAAGCTAAATTCAGCTTCGATTATGAAGGAAATAATTGAAACTTTTCTGGATCCAAAAAAAACTTCTTTTTATCAATGAATCGTTCTTTGTCAATCGGCAAATTTGAATTCGCACTAATTTAAGAATATTGTTTTACAAGCTAACACAAATGTTTCTTGTATTTTAATTGACAATAATTATACACTTTATAAAATGTAACTATTTTTTAAAACACCAGCCCATTTTTTAATACAGATATGAATAATAATTTATCTGTGATTGTTTTATTAAAAAATATGTACACATAAATATTAGTCATATACACACATAAATTATTATTATTTAAAAGGAATATATTTATTTAAAGTGCTTACACAGGCAATACACTCGCACAGAACACAGAAAATATTTAATTAAATTTACTGAACAAATCTGCTTAAATATTTTAATTTATAAACATAGTTATATTTTAATTTTGTAATTATTTTCTTAAAGAATTAGCCATTTAGCATAAGCATTTTGCGTAAAATATTGTTAAAATATTAATAGTTCAATTATGTTTTTAAGTGATTATTTTTTTCCAAAATAAACAAAATGCTGTTTTTTGAAATCATAATCAAACAATCTATAAATATAAATATTTGATCATTTTTTACCGGATGATTTTTTATCATAAATTAACAACAATTGTTTCTTTTTTGAATAGATTTAATTTTTAAATTTAACTTTACATTAAGTTAAGTTTAAAATCTGTATTGTTATTAACAATTCAGCAAGAAAATTTTAGTAGCAAAGATTTACATATTTATGCTATTGTTAATGTTAGTTTAGCCAATTTATAAATATTAAAAGTATTTTTAAGTTAAATATTTAAACTAAGAATAAAACTTAGTAGCATGCTTAGTAAAGTTTTTATTATAAATATTGTAATTTAAATTTTTTATTTCATCCTTTTCTATGTATTTTCTACTTCAGTTAAGTTTTTTATAATTTAATATTTTTATTTTTCACTTTAAAATTTTCTTTTAACACATTTAATGCTTCTTTTAACATTTTATTTAGTTTAGGATTTCAGTTGTTTTGTATTTTGGCTGAATTTTAAATATATAACATTACAATCATTAAATTACATTATTATTGTAAAATGTCAATTCTGTTTCTCAATAATAAAATGTAAAACTTGCTTTGAATTAGTATGTTTAAAAAATAAGAAAATTTGAGTAATATTCTCAATGACGTAATTTGGCTTGTAGATTTTTATTTTAGTATGATTTTAAAATTTTTTGCACATGATTAGTATGTCAAAAAGCAAAATAACTGTTAAAGTGATGAATTTTACAGGAGAAATAAATATAAGTATATTTTCTTACATATAAAATAATGATGAGTAAATAAGATATCATGTAAGAGTTTCAGCTATTAAATTTAGCATATTCCTTCACTTACATGAGGACTTTTTTTCAAATGAAAATTTTTATTAAATATCTTCAAATCTAGGGTATCCATTCTAATCATTTGATTAAAAAACCTTAGGCTCAAATATTAAATTTTTTGCGTGTCCATTTTGACATTGTGTAAGAAATTCAGTATTTAAAAGTAGCACAAATCAAAAATTAAAAATAGGAAACTTACATTTAGTAATTTGATTTCAAATTATTAAGTATCCAATCAAATATCGAAATCATTGTTTTTGTTATCGAAATAATTATTATAATATTTAGGAATTGAGAGATGACACAAATTAATGAGTAAACAGAAATATGAGTTGGTTTAGAAAAATTTATTTTAAATGTAAGGATCAAAATTATTTAATTTCCTTGATTTTTAAGCTTGTTTTCAATCAAACACTGAATTGTGTATAATTTTCTACTTTTTATCTATTGCCTTTTGTTTATTTTTTTAAAAAAAACATCAAACTTAAACTGACTGTTTCGAATCTGTAATAAAGTCCTCATGAAATTTTTAAAATTAGGAATTTTATATAAACGTCCTTAACGTTTAGACAATTTACCTATTTTTAATACATGAAACAATTTTCGTACGATTAAGCATAAAATTAAGATAGAAGTTTTTAAATATAGAATATATTTATTTGTGTGTGTGTGTATATATATCGTACATTTATGTATTAAATTAATCTAACCATTTAAAAAACTGTGCATATTTAGTTATTTTATTTTTCTTAATGTGGGAATTTATTACATCAAAGTTAAAAACTGTCATTTTTTTACAGAAAAATCACTTTTAAATTTCCTTATTTGCTTATACCAAGTGTGTCAAACCATTTTATATTACAAATATGTTTAAATAATTTAATTTTTTAAATTATTTAAACATATTTGTTTTTATTATTTAAACATATTTATATACCACTTAAACACACCCTAGAGTTCTTTGAAAGTTTTGTATTTCCAATTACTGTTGTAGTTTGAAGGCTTATATTTAAAACTTCATTAAACTATTTAGGTAACTATGCAGCGCAAACTCATTTAACGAGTTTCAACACTGTAATTTTATTTTAACTTACAGTAAATTTACTGTAAACTGTATTATGTTTTAAATGTTTTATCTTATTTGATAAGTGAGAACTTTTAAATTATTTTTTAAAAAATTTTATTCAAGGATAAAATTTCAATAATTTCTTAAAGTGGGATTTCATATCTCTCTAGGGAATTTATTTAATATAGAAATTTTAAAACTTTTTTCTCTTGAAATCATGCAATGAAGCTGCGAATACAAGCAATAAAGAATAAATAAAAATTCAAAAATAATAAAAATAAATAAAACTTTCAATTTAATTTTACGACAATTTATCGATTCAAGAAATGAAATTTTTCCAAGAAGATATAGTGAACATTAATGATAAGAAAAATATTTTCAAAATTTTTAGATGTGTGTAAGTCTGTTAACTAAGGTATTTTTACTTAATGCTTTTAACAAGTGTTTTTGACGCCATAACTTTTTAATCTAATTTTTCATATATAATTCTTGACACATATAATTTTTGAAACATTAATGGTGCTTTTAATATTTTAATCAAGCCTTCTCAATTGCAATAATTTTCCAAAATATTTTGGATTTAAATATTTTTATGTGTGCTATAGAAAAATAAATATTGTAAGTAAAGTTATCATAATTAGACTTTCACGATTAAAAATAAACACAGTTTCGCTTTCATTTACAAATAAATAGTTTTACATAAAAGATAATTTTAGCAATTATTTGATTTTAAGTTCAAAGCAAAAACTATATTATATAATGCGGGAGTAATATATTCAAGAATTATATTGCAACTCTTAAGTAATTATATATAGTCTATAATATTCCTAATTAATTAATTTTTCTTTTCTAATATTATAAAGTAAATCTAAATTAAAATTTGTTTTCATTTTCATCAAAAAATACATTGGACTTCAGTTTTTACATCAATATATATTTCGCTCTCTCTCTCATACACACAGAGTTTCTTCGTGGAATTTTCATCATCAATTTCAGTATTTTTGCATGTTTACGTTTTGCTTTGTTAAAGTAAACCCTGTTATTTTCAGGTAATTTCCTCATAAAATTAATGTGAACATTAAAAAAGTATAAAATGACTGATCGTTATTAAATGATTACTCAACAAATTGGAGGTTGATTTGAAATATTGCATTTCAACTTTGATGTAAATAAGTTTTTCACATAAAAATAGTTAATAATAGTTCAATATTGTGTGATTAAAACACTTAAATGAATATTTTTACGTCGTAATATCTCAATATCAAAATGTATCTCTTATTAATAAAAATAGTTGATTTTTTGAACAACTTGCACTTGAGTTCCAAAAACATAAAAATGATACAACAAATTAAGGATGAAAATTATTCCAAAATATAATTAAGATGATATTATTAAAATCTCTTTTTTAAATGAAATATATAGTTTCATTCTATTTTTTTTTAATTTCTATTTTCATTATTCATTTTCTCATTCTATTATGAATAAATTTTATAACTTGAATAAACTTTATTGAATAATGTAATTTACAATCATTATTCATATGACATGAATTCTGCTAGCGTGATAGAGATTTGATTAACCCATTTTTAAAAGAGCCCTTTTCGAGGAGACAAAAAATTGAATCAATTCTTGTTTTATATCTTCTTCATTTTTGAATTTTTTATTCCTCTACAATTTTTGCAGGGAGAAAACACATAATAATCAGAGAGTGCTAGGTATGACGAGTATGATGGATGAAGAAACATTTAACAGTCTAACCCTGCGAATTTCTAAAGAAAATTCCCAAAGAATCATGGGGTTAAGTTTAATCATCAAACTAAATAATTCTACTTTTATTGCGCATTGTTGGCCTATTTTATAGGAGTGATGTTCTTAAATTAGTCAATTACTGTGTGTAATTCCATATTCAACATTTCATTTACTTTCAACAGCTCAAAATGTACTGGTCTTCCAGTGTTCCACGATGTAGACAATATTCTTTTAATCAAACTCAACCTTAGTTAGCAGCGGATTGGAGAGAATTTCTGGGTTAACAATATGTTATTTCCCTTATTTTGCTTTAATAGGTATTTCATTTTTAACCCCATTAGTCAACAGAACAATGATTGATTCAATTTTATATTGGTGCAAGCATATAATAATATGATCATTCAAATTCATTTTAACTCATGTAGCATCCATCTGGAATATTTCGTTCTGAATCTTTCTTTCCGTAAATGATTTGAAATGGATTTTTTAAAGCTGAATCAAACATATTTTCGCAATATCGGATGTTTTTAAAAAGGATGTTACTTTGATATGACCTTGACGGTGTCACCATAAATAAAAGAGGGTTGTCCAAAAAGCAGTTTATCACAGTTTTAAATTTCATAAAACTTTCAAACCATTTTCTGCATGTTCTATTTCAGAAGCTACGTTTTCACCACATTTATAATAAACTTTTTCAGACACCCGTTGCATGACTTAATTATTACAATTCATGCAAAATACAGTGCCTTAAATTAACATTATTATTAGATAGATAGATAGATATAGATATAGATTTATATATATATTATATTTAAATTACATTAATTATATCTGCACAATATATGAAGTATAATTTGATGGCAAAAAAGTATTACATTCTGTTGTTGTATTGAGATTAATTAAAAGACAAATAAAAAATACAAAAAAGGAACAGAAAATTTTTTTAAAATTGTTTTGTAGATAAACACAGCAAATTAACTTATAATAAAACATTTAAATGACCTAAAAAATAATAGTCCGATGTCAATGTTATCTACCTCATTTATAATAATTTATTTTTATATGTTTTTAACTAATATAGTATATTTTGTAAGTAAGTCACTGATTACAAACTATAATTTAATATAAGATGAATAAAATGTAAATTCAGAAAGTATATGTTGGTTTGTGCTTAATTTCAAAATTTCGATACTTTACCTATTACTTTTAAATTTTTGCGAAACGTTTTATTTTTAATTTCATATGAATGAACATATTTTAAATTTTTTTAGAAAATATTAATTTGATTGTACGCAAGAATTAGTAAAAAATTGATTCAATGTATTATAAAAACTCAGCCACTGCAACGCATGGCTGGGTCAGCTTGCATATATATATATATATATATATATATATATATATATATATATATATATATATATATATATATATATATATATATATATATATATATATATATATATATATATTATATATATATATATATATATATATATATATATATATATATATATATATATATATATATATATATATATATATATATATATATATATATATATATATATATATATATATATATATATAAATTGCGTGTCACGATGTATCGTTCCCGATACACTCCGAAACTACTGAACGGATTTTGATAAAATTTTGTAACCATTTATAATATGGTCCAACTAAAAGATAGAATAATTTTTATCGCTTAATTATTGATCTCAATATTTATTGTACGACATTAGTGTTTATTTATTGGTTAGTTCTGTAAATTCCTAATAGATGGCGGTTTAGCATCTAAGTTGCACAGGTATTCTGCAGCTGGCGGCGTGTTTATTGTTCTAGATTATACCATCTTCGAGAAAATTAACGTGCGCGCGCAAGCGCGTGGTTGAATGTAGAATTTACATATATTTTCATGATGTATAATCATACTATAACAATTTTTCGTGAATCATTTTCATAATTATACTTTGTATTGTGTTATTATTGTGCAGTGTTCAGTTTGAATACATTTAATATTATAAATAGTAAAATAAAATTTAATTTATTACTGTTTTTCTCTACTAATTTTTATACTACCTCGAAAACATGTAAGTATTTCTTGATAGCCTTTTATTTTTTTAATTATTAATTTATAATTTGATAATTATTAATTTATTCAGCAGTACATTTTGATCTAATTTATTTATTCAAATGATAAATTCTTTTAATTTTTTTATTTCAGTATAATGCCGCGGAAAAAATTTTTAGTTTTAATAACTTAAAATTGAAAAAATAATAGTTCGATGTCAATGTTATATACTTCATTTATAACAAATTATTTTTAGATGTTTTTAATTTATATAGTATACTTTATAAGTAAGTCACTGATTACAAACTATAATTTAATATAAGATGAATCAAATGTAAATTCAGAAAATATATGTTGATTTGTGCTTAATTTCAAAATTTCGATACTTTACCTATTACTTTTAAATTTTGGTGAAACATTTTATTTTTAATCTCATATGAATGAACCTATTTTATATTTTTTTAGAAAATATTAATTTGATTGTACCAAGGAGTTAGTAAAAAATTGATTCAATGTATTATAATTACTCAGCCACTGCAACGCGTGACCGGGTCAGCAATTTTATATATATAAAATTTCGGGTCACGATGTATGTTCCTCGATAAACTCCAAAACCACTGAACGGATTTTGATAAAATTTTGTAACCATTTATAATATGGTCCAACTTAAAAGATAGAATAGTTTTTATCTCTTAATTATTGATCTCAATATTTATTATACGACATTAGTGTTTATTTATCGGTTAGTTCTGTAAATTCCTAATAGATGGCGGTTTAGCATCTAAGTTGCTCAGGTATTCGGCAGATGGCGACGTTTTTATTTTTCTAGATTACACCATCTTCGAAAATTAAGGTGCGTGCGCAAGCGCGTGGTTGAATATAGAATTTACATATATTTTCATGATGTATAATCATACTGTAACAATATTTCGTGAATCATTTTTATAATTATACTTTGTATTGTGTTATTATTGTGCAGTGTTCAATTTGAATATTTTTAATATTATAAATAGTAAAATAAAATTTTATTTATTACTGTTTTTCTCTACTGATTTTCATACCACCTCGAAAACATGTAAGTATTTCTTAATAGCCTTTTATTTTTTTTAATTTTATTTTATAATTTGATAATTGGCTCTGTAATCGTGCTATTTTGGCAGCAAGAAACGTTGATGTGAACGAAATTAACTTCCGTATACAACAGATGTTGCCCGGTGATTTGATGTCTTTTAAATCAATCGACACAGTTATTGATGAAAACGAAGCCGTAAACTTTCCAACTGAATTTTTGAATTCTCTGGATATGCCAGGAATGCCACCACACAATTTTCAATTGAAAATTGGTTCACCAATTATTCTTCTGCGTAATTTAAACCCACCTCAATTATGTAACGGTACACGCTTAGTCATAAAAAATGACGGAAAATATTCTCGAAGCAACAATTTTGACGGGAAAATTTAAAGGAGATATTGTCCTGTTTCCACGTATTCCACTGATAGCGTCAGAATCTCCAATACCGTTTAAAAGGCTCCAACTTCCGATTTGTTTAGCTTTTGCGATGACCATAAATAAATCTCAAGGCCAAACATTGTCTATTTGCGGTTTGGATTTGAAAAACACATGTTTCTCACATGGACAGCTATATGTTGCCTGCTCACGTGTAGGAAAACCATTAAATCTCTTCGTGTAAGCGAAAGACAGGTTAACCAGGAATGTTATACACAAAGTATTACTTAGATAATTTTTAGTTTTAATAATTTAAAATTGAAAAAATAATAGTCCGATGTCAATGTTATCTACCTCATTTATAACAATTTATTTTTACATGTTTTTAACTTATATAGTATATTTTGTAAGTAAGTCACTGATTATAAACTATAATTTAATATAAGGTGAATAAAATGTAAATTCAGAAAGTATATGTTGGTTTGTGCTTAATTTCAAAATTTCGATACTTTACCTATTACTTTTAAATTTTTGCGAAACGTTTTATGTTTAATCTCATATGAATGACCCTATTTTAAATTTTTTTAGAAAATATTAATTTGATTGTACGCAAGAATTAGTAAAAAATTGATTCAATGTATTATAAAAACTCAGCCACTTTAACGCGTGGCTGGATCAGCTTGTGTATATATATATATATATATATATATATATATATATATATATATATATATATATATATATATATATATATATATATATATTATATATACATACATATATACGATGTTTGTCCGGAAAATACGTATAAAAGTTAAATAATAACTTTATTTTACAATTATTCAGGTATTACAATATGGTCTCCTTAAAAGTATTGATCCTGAGACGAGATACACTTCTGCCAACGCCGTTTCCACCGTTGATAACATTGCTAAAAGTCTTCAATTGTGATGCTGTTCAGTTGCCATGTCGTTTCTGCCTTGATGCCTTCCACACCTCCCAAGTGCCGTCCCCGAAGCACCATTTTGCATTTCGGGAACAAGAAGAAGTCACAATGGGCTAAATCGGGTGAATAAGGCGGGTGGTCTGTCACGGTGATTGAGCTTCGGGCCAAAAAGTCATGCACAACGAGCGACGTGTGAGCGGGCGCATTTCCGAGATGAAGCATCCACCTGCCCCCTTTTGCCAAATTCGGTCAAACTCGTGCCCAGGTTTTCAAAAAACTTGATGTTGATGCACTGTTCATCAATCAGAGAGAGCTCCATGCCGACGGCAGGTGAAAAAGGGTTAACTTTCAACAAGCAGCCGCACACTGCTACTTACACACAGAGTTGTCTGACTCGAACTGAGCGTTGATGGGATTGGTTACAGCAGTAGTGCCACCTGGCGGTGACTGCAAACAGTAAGATAAAGTTATTATTCAACTTTTATACGTATTTTCCGGACAACCTCGTATACACACACACACACACACACACACACACACACACACACACACACACACACACACACACACACACACACACACACACACACACACACACACACACACACACACACACACACACACACACACACACACACACACACACACACACACACACACACACACACACACACACACACATATATACATATATATCCATACAGGTGGTTATTAAAATAATGGAAACATTTCAGATTTGTCAGGAATCTTCTATTTTATTACTATATTGTATGAGTATGACTACTTTTGGCATGTAAGCTTTGATTTGCCCTTGAATTGATTCATACAAGTGCTAAACAGTGATTAGAGAAATATATTGTACCTTTTTTCATAGAAACACCGGGAAAATTTCCGAGAGAGAAGGTGATGAAGTACATTGATTCCACATGGAGAATGCCTTAAAATAGACCATAACGGTTCAATTATAGATGTCAGGTGACTCTATGAGAGTGAAAGTAGATGTTTAACTTAATATTCATATTCAGCAAATTGTGACTGAACAAGTCGCGTTGCACAGATAGTCTACCTGATTATGTAAAATTCTATACCCAGCAGAAAACAAAATTTTCTAATGAAGATTTTAGAATTAGGATGAACATGGTTAGCTAACATTTTTCTATGTTTCTTCTCAGTGATCCTTTCTTTCACGGTTACCATTGGTGCAATAGGAAATTACGTCATGTGTGCCTATTTAGCAGATATACCTTTGTGTTTGACAGTTGGAAGGATACAATCAGAATCATACGCATCTAAATGTATCCTCCAAAACCAATTCATTGTAAGAAAAGTGTCAAATCTCTAGGAAGAATCGTGAAAAATGATTCGTCAGATAATATTACTTTCTTCCATTTATCAATCAATTAGGTTTTACGAGTGAACAACGTTTGGCATTAATATCTGTGACAAGGAACTAGGTAGTTGCTGCTCTATAAAAAATTCTCTGTTTACAAATGTGCCTTTTAATTGCAATAACTGGTACTGGAGAATCAAGATGCTGATTGAGCTCTGCGGTTACTTTCGCTGCAGCTGCTAATTTGCAGTTGATCGCTTATTAGACATTACTATCTGTTCAATATCCGCAGGTCTCTTTCACTAAACTTCTTTTTCTGGTCATATATATATATATATATATATATATATATATATATATATATATATATATATATATATATATATATATATATATATATATATATATATATATATATATATATATATATATATATATATATATATATATATATATATATATATATATATATATATATATATATATATATATATATATATATATATATATATTCATTCATTCATTGTCGGAATGTGGGGTGCGCTGCTCCACTTTTCCAACTGAACCATAATTTGGTGTGGAGTCCAACTTCCTCAGTACACTCATGCCATAGGGATCCGTTTATAGTGTAGGCAACCATTCACACCTCATTCATACAAGGAAAGGACAAAGACAGGATAGATAGAGAGAGAAAGTACATCCATGCCCGAACCGGGATTCGAACCCAGGGCCTCCTTAACCGTAGTCAGTCACCTCTGACCAATATATATATATATATATATATATATATATATATATATATATATATATATATATATATATATATATATATATATATATATATATTAATTCGGATTTTAAAAATTCTAATAATACTTTGAATTACAAAGTAATTTTGCCTTACTGTTTTACTTACTATATAAATGAAAATAAAATAAATTATTATAGCAAAATATTTACCTTATGAAACAAAAATTATTAAAATTACTAAACAAAAATTATAGAAAAATTATTATTCTGCAGAGTATTTTATTTAAGAAATGTCTTTTTTTAATCAAAATCAAACCTCAAAATCTTACATTTTTATTTAAATATTAATACAGTAAGCATCATGAATTTCAATTTTATGGGGAATTAAAATTCAAATCCAAGTTATTGCAATTGATTGATAGTAATAAGTAAGTTTAAAGTGTTTATTTTCCCTTATTTTACCTGTTATTAATACTATTTTACTGATAATCAATAATTTAAGATTTAAATGCTTATAGCTGACTTAAATGTTAAATGAATATAGCCAAAAATTTTATAGCATATTGCCCCAATAATCTTGTCCTATTTCACTTACTCTGCATGATATTAACGATTGGTTAACTTATATAATGTGGCTTAAATTTAGTATCGCAAAAAGAAAGTTTTTACGATTATTAAATTACAAATTGTTAAATATTTGTTAATAATATGTTCGAATACAAAGCAAGATTATCTAACATAAAATAATAGTTTATGTCTTATTTAAGAATTGTGGAAGAACACATGGAATAACCAATAAAAAAAGATTTTTTGTTTAAATTATAGAAGTTCTTAGTTGTACTTTGCTTCATCAAAAAAGAAATAATGCCAAATAGGATATTTCTTTATAATGTCCTATAGCATTTTTAAAAATACTCATAAGCAATTATAAGCCAAATTTATATCTAGATTTACAATAGATATTCAAATCGGGAAATCAGTAGAAGTCCAAATTATAATTTCATTATAAGAAATGACTGCTAAAACGATCTTTTTGTACTTACATAAGGTTCTATGCCAGATTTAAGAAAATCTTGACTAATAAAATTATTATAAAAAAGTTTTACAAAAAATTATGTAACAGCAAACAATTTGGAAAACCTAAAGAGTTTAATAGAGAAAACAAATATTTCTTATATCATTATGAAAATTGTCAGTTATATAGTTACAACTCTACTCAAAGTTCCAAAATACTACAAAAATCATTTTTTGACTATTTTGAAATTGCTGTTGAACTGATTGTAAAAGCTGAAATAAAGATTTAAATTTTCTTACGAAAATGTGAAAAATGGAAATCTAAAACTATAAACATTTTATTGATTGTACATCAAATTATTATTGTTACCTTAGTTCCTGTTTAAATAATTATATACCACTTTATATTTAATACATTGCAATTTTATGTTATATATATATGTATCAAACCATTTTGAATATTTCAAAATTTATATCATCCCACAAATATCACTGTAATTTTACAGCTCAAAAACTTCTAAGAAAAGAAAGGCATGTTGAAGGAATTTATATTTGTAAAAGTTTTACAGTGATAGCATTCCTTATCATGAATATATTCTACTTGAAGTATTTTCTAGATATTTCTTGCATGGGGAAAAAGTAATTTACTTACGCATGAAATGACGTAGCATAATGGCGGAGAATGAATAACAGATGGCGTGACTAAGAACTTACACGTGAGATACTTTTGTTGATGGAAAACAGGTAAGTTTTCCAGTTCGAAAATTTCTCTAGTGCAGCAAAACAGCTTCAGTTAGCGTTTTTCCTAGTTATTGCTCTATATAATCTTAAATCTTATTTAATAATTGCTAAACGTCATTTCATTTTTTAAATAGCAATAAAACAACAAAATTATAGAAAATTATGTTATTATTTGGAATTTCTTATACTAACATTATAAATGATTATAAAGATGAAACTTGAGTAAAAATTATTGCGTATTGGTTGATTGATTAATTACAGATCACTTTTAATGTGAAGGAATTTTAATCATTATAGAATTGTGAACTTATTGTCTTTTGATAGTGATTATATTCCACCATGCTACACGAGTCATAATGTTTATCAAAGAAATAAACATTCTTTTGTCATCTTTTAAGAGATAAGGTGCATTAAAGTCAATAGTGTGCGTCTTTCCTTTTAACCAAAGCACCATGAAAGTGAAAGTAAGACTTTGCTCTAAACTTCACCGATAGATGGCACCACTCCTTCGATTTTGACATTGGTCTGAGGGGGAAGAAATTTTCTCCAGAAAATTGCAGCCATGGTAATTGATCAATAACCGAACACAGAACTTTCGATTGAGCCAGTGCCCTAACCACGGCCTTATGAAACAATTATGAAAAAATTAATGATCATTTCAGGGAAAAATGGTTGAGTAATTTGAATTAATAGAAACATTCTCAACTACTACTTAGATCAAGAATCAAAAGGATAAAATGCACTGAAGATGTTTGCTTGTAAGTTAAAGAACACATAAGGTGAATGATAATCAAAGTACAAGCAAGTTATGCGCAGTATCATTTCTAAAAAATGTGGCATGTTCAGTATATAGCAGCTGATTTTGAAATTTTATCTGTGTTTATTCTTTAAAGCTCAAAAATTAATTTCTGGATATTAATTAGAAACTTTAAATCACAGTATGTTTCTGCACCCTGTTTTACAATTTCTTATATTTTTGGACTCGTATCATCTACTAAGATTTTATGCCCACCATGTATATCGTATTTAATACATATACATGGTGGGTATACAAATACACACACATATGACTAAAAGATATAGAAACAAAACTTTATGCAATCAATGGTTCATAGTAAAACACTTGAATTTTGTGAGGTAAAATATAATTAAAATTTGTAAATTATGAATTTCAAAAGCATAAATTTTTTCTGAAAATACGGTTTGAAGTTGACACTAAGAATTTCCTACAGTAAAAGTAAAAATAATAATAAATGATCTACAAGAAATATTATAATTTAGACCAATTGATTCCTAAGTAAAATAATTATAATAGTATTTTAATTTTTATATTTATAGTGATATGATTCAAATGTATTAATTGCTAAACATTATACTGATAATTTTTGTAACTATCTTTCATTTTCATACCAAAGTAGAAGCATTTAGTTTCACAAATGTGACAAAAAATATTGTAAATGTCTTGTAAATTATATTTTATTATTAGAAGTATTTTAAATAATGAATTTTCAAATATTTTACCTTATATCATATATATATATATGTAAAATGTAATCATATTATTTAAACTGCAACTGTACTATTGTATGAACATCTTAGGCTCCTTAAAGAATTTTAATATTACTATAATACATTTATAGTGAATATCTTTTAAATTTGTTAAAGTTCATATTACACTAATATTTTAAGTTTTAACACATTATTTCAATTTAGTTTCAATGCAGTTTAAATAAACATGTATTTTTCCCCGGAATCATAGTATATAGGGAAGATTCTATAAGTTGATTTGTTAGTACATATCTTCCTATAAATGTTAAAAATTATACTCTCAAAACAAATTTGATAGTCATGTTAAAAAAGATTAACCGAAGAAACAGATTATACATATATTTTATGAAGAGAGTTTACGTGATTAAAAAATAACACTTTCTGTATATTTCTGTACACTTTCTTTAAACTTTCTGTATTAAGCAAAGAAATAAGTTAACAACGATTCTCTCTCGGTGTCAAAACTAAAACTTCAATATTATGCCACACATTTTATAAGTTTCTACCATTTATTTGAGAAACTCTAAATCTATAAATTTGAGAAACTGAAATTATACATGCTGCATTTCTAAATATTGCTAACTTTAGAATGACAGAAAAATTAATAATATTTCCCTCTATGAAATATTTCAAAAACATTTCCATCTGACTGAACTTGTATAAAAGACTCAGCTAAATCTCACAAAAAAATTATCAAATGATTGAAACTTACTTATTTTCATTGCAACACCAAATACAAAACAAAAAAGGAATTTGTTACTCACAAAACCTGAAAAAGAGAACAACTTCCATCGTCATCCATCATAGGTTTTGTGAAATACTTCTCAGGGAAAAAAAAAGAATTGAAAAGTGTTCTATCTCGATTCCTGCTACTTTTATTTTATTAGTACGATATGAATTAAGTTTTTCGGATGCAATATCTTTCAAAACTTCACTTATTTAGAATCTTTCTTTATATATATATATATATATATATATATATATATATATATATATATATATATATATATATATATATATATATATATATATATATATATATATATATATATATATATATATATATATATATATAAGAATTATACCATGCATTGGTACTAAGTTTACACTGGTTTTCAAATGATTTCCGATTGCTGATTGCAGAAAGCAAACAAAATTGAATCATATATCTAAGCAAATTATTGTTCTGGACTCCGATATATTTATCAGATATTTCTCTACCTTTATGTCAAAGTTAATACCAAATTATAAAAGGCTTGTAATTTCTTCAGAAATTTCTCACCGAACGAATACGAAATAATTATAATTGTATTTACCAGGACAGAGTTCCAATTGACTTTTTATTTTTATATACGAAATTTGACATGGAAAATCTTATTTTGTGATTATTGAAGCTTTACAAATTAATGTGACAAGGTATTTTACTCAACTTCTGAAAAATGTATTTCCACCAATTTCGAAATCCATGCGAACTTCTCAAACTGCGTACGAAAAGTGAAAGGTATTAGATTAAAATTTAGGTTAAAATTTTTGATACATATATTCCTTGTCGTTTATTTATTTTTTAAAACAGGATCTGCTCTTTTAAAATTGGATGCATTAATATTAATGTTGAAAATTAATACTCATTTAGACATAGTTCCATAAACTGCTATTGTTACTGTTAACTACCATAATATTTACTTAATTTGTGTTACAGTTACTTGTATAACTTTAATATCAAGATTCTTAAAAAATATAATAACTTTTTCTAACATATTTAAGCATTTTGGGAATTTTTCATAGAAATCAAGTATTTTGTACTATATATATATATATATATATATATATATATATATATATATATATATATATATATATATATATATATATATATCAAGAATAAAGAATTAAATAACAGGAGATTTTTGCTATAATTCAACAAGAAACCATCTAAGAGACAGGATATTCAGAAATGAGAGACTGCATTTTCTGCTTAAACGAGAGCAAATGGACAGGAAAACGAGGGAGAAAGGGACGAAAGGAAAAATGAGTAGAATGCATGTTATTACTCGGATCGTTACTCCGTCTTCAGCTCAAAATTTTACAACCGTTGTTGAGGCAAGTGTTCATTACTCAATCAGCAGTTTGTTTTAGTTGTTGGTTATTCCCTGGAAGATGTAATCATGGCTCAAATCATCCCAAAATAGGCGAATGATATCTTACCTTTCCAGTAGCTGAGGAGCAGTGGGAGATCTCCTCAGCCCTGATTTACCATCCACATTTTACCATCCTGATTTACCATCTGTAGCCCTGATTTACCATCCAAAAAATGAAGTTTTCTCCAATGGCATCTTTGAACACGCCCACATGAAGAAGGTCATCTTCTTACAGTAGCGTTCTTCAGTTAGAGACCCTCAGTCAAAATTGTGGTGCTTAGTCCGAGAGTTCAGTATAATGTTTTTCCAGAAAACAACTACAAAGCCTTCGTAACAGTTCCTTTACATGATGCTATTTGGATGAAAGCGTTTCTCGACCTCTCTTCTCTGAATTAACTTGGCTAGATAATCGCTGGTAGCACTGAAACGATTCTCACCCTCAAAAAAATATAAGCCCATTGATGAGATGTTCAATTTTTGATCAACTGCACCATTCTAAATGGCTGTTTCTAAATATCAAGGAAATGCAGCTCTCAGTATCATGGGTGAATAGGCCATCTGAACACATTAAACCACCGCTTTGTTGATATACACTGTTGTTGAGCAATGGAACTTGCTAATCAGTTTTGGTCTATTCGGCGCCTCCACGTTTTTCGTCTTACACTCACTTCGCGAGTAGGCGGTCCACCTGCGGTGTCGTAATCAGTTTTGATCATTTTTCGCCTGCAGATTGGTAAGATGATCAATCGCTTCAGTTGCTTTCTCTTTGTGGCTATCCCAAACATTTTTTAACAGTTGCACCTATGCTTTGGAAGACTTTAGAAGCACTTCATATGACATTCTTGTTGATTGCCAGCTCTTCAGCTACACAGTCATATTGCGCTCTTCATAAAGTTTTTCTATGCTTTTTCCACGATTGAAGGCGTTTAGGAGATTTCTTCTAGTCATATTTCAAGAAAGAACTCACTTAAACTTGCAGAGAATATGTCTATAGTTGCTTCTCCATCCTTCCATTTATTGTAGTCTTGAGTTGTGAGGTGATCTCATCAATTTGCATATGCTTTTTTTAGCCTGTGACGTTTTGTTCCAGAAATTTGCTTAGTTATAACCTACTTATTGAATTGTGTGTTAATTGTAATTATTTGCAAAATAACCTTTTTTTAGCAATGCCATTACTATCTCGCAAACCACAATTTTTATATTTTAATCACCTTTTAGTTTAAATTCAATCAGGTCATTTAAATTCAATCAAATACATTATCATCAAAAGATTAATAATATTTATAAAATATTTAAAATATTTTTAATTGGAAGTATAATATGTTATTTAGTTATTTGTTAAATATGAATCCTTTTCAAATTTGATTACCTAAAGGCAGCAACTTAAAAGATTTTTCTCTAAAAACGTGAGTGATAAAAGGCAGAAAGAATGTTCACTTCGTAGAATTTTCATAATCAATTTCAAAATTTTTCATTAATTTTTTTAGGGCAAGCCCTGTTATTTTCAGGTAATTCTCTTAAAAATCAATGCGAATAGTAAAAAGTTATATCATAACTGCACCTTAATAAATGATTAATGCCCGGTGGACTAGTGGTAATGCTTCATGGTCAGACGTTAGTTCCTCGGGGTAAGCAAAGTTGACTCAGTCTTTCATTCCGCCAGTGGGTCCATAAAACTGAGTACCAAGCATGCTTGGGAACTAAATACTAGAGGTTTCACGTCAGGCTAACCACCTAATCATTAGATTTGCTTTGCATCCCCTTTTCAGGGCCCTCTGTCACAAAAACAGATATGAGCACTCTAGGCTTTGGCTCCAAGGGAAAATGTGCCCCTGAGTTTAGTTTAGATTTAACAAAAGATTACTTATTATTTAACAAATTAGAGTCTAATTAGAGAAATGTTATATTTCAACTGAACTATAAACAAGTTATTCACATAAAAATAGCTAATAATTATGCAATACTGTGTGATTAAAAACTATTAAATGAATAATTTTACATAGTACTAATTGAATATAAAAATTTAGCTCTTATTAATAAAAGTAGTAGTACATCAAAGTTTGGGAATAAATTTAGAACGAAAATTATTCCAAAATTTATAAATAAGAAAATATTATTTAAACCTAAATGGAAATAAGGTTTAAATAATATTAAATTTTAATTAATATTAAATTTAAATACCATATTAAATAATAAAAATAGAGATAAATTACCTTAATTTCTATATATATTTTCAATTTCTTTTTTATTTTATTTTTTATTTTATAATGAATGGATGAAAAAATAGAATAAATTATTCATTATATTTTTTAATTAATTTAAAATTTAAAACAAATTAAAACTTCTTAAAACTTTTAATATTAAGTAAATGTAAGATATAATTTTTGCCATATTCATTGACTTAATACATTAAAATTCTTCTAAATGTAGAAGTTTGTAAAATATTTAAATGTGTGTAAGGTCCTTTCTCAAGTTATATATTATTGAACATGAAGTAGATTTTAATTTTAAATTAGATATAAGGCTAGAGAGTTTCATATGTATTTTAGACACAAATATATTGATGTAACTACCTATATTTATCAACAAATTATAGTAATGTCTCACTAATGTTCACTTGTTTACTAAAAGTTCTCATATTAAAATTGTTCAAAAATAAAATTTTTATAAATGCTTCATTAATTCTAATACATTTAAAAGCAAAATTTCAAGAAAGAAACTTTTAATCTTCATCACAAAATTATGACAAATATATTTGGTAATTAAATTCACACAAACTATTTTCATTTGCTGTTTAAGAATCAGTAGGAATTCTTCCCGTAATATTTAAAATTATTTTTTGATGGATAATGAATTCACAATCGAAGAGCAAGTAAATCTGCTTTGGGCATTTATGCTTTAGATAAAAGCTAATAGCCTTCTTGCCTTTCTTTGTCATTTTCAATGAGACATATTTAAATACAAACAAATGCATTCTACATCTAATGGAATTTAACTAGCTTGAGGAAGTTAATCAAAAATTAAGCTAAAGCGATAAACATTGTAAGCACTAGAGGATTTTAAGAATAATCAGTTTTATATTACGAACTTTGAATCTCACACGTTTGTGATCTTTATTCAGAGCAAAATGAACAAACAAGGTTCAGTTTAGAAATGCATGTAAGTTTTAAATAATAATCTCTATTTCACAGAACCAGTCACGGCTTACAATAATGTCTACAAAGGGAATCAATGGATAAAGAATGATTTTTGAAAAGATTTATACTTTCAAATGGAAGTTTTGATATTGTTTGAGAAAAGTATGCAGAATTCAGTGAAGTGACTTTCAAACTAAAGCTATTTATGAAATATGCATGGAATTATTTTTATTCTAAACGCGTGATATTCCCTTGATAATACATTATCAAATTTATTCTTTTCCATAGAAATACACATGTTACGTATGTTTTATATATATGCATAAAATAAAGTTTGTTATTAAGTATATTCATTTTTTAGTATTCTCTCCGTAATTATATATTGTTTGTTGGGAAAATTTTAAATACCTGTATATTTAGATTTTTACACCATTTTATTAATGATTATAAATATTGTATAATACACACATAACCTTAAATTAAGTATAATGCTGGAATCGTGCAGAAACAAAACAAACGTGATTTATTCATAAAGCCAATGCAATAAGCAAATGAGAAAGAACAAAGAAATGCTGTATGTATGATCTAAAGTATATAAACAACAAATTTATAGCTTCAAAGAGCATTTACACGTATCGCCCACACAACAATTGAACAGTAGTTTTTTTGGTATGAGGGTTAATATATAGTGTCCCTTCCATACGAGGGAATACTGTTCGTACAAATTCCAGGTATTTTTAGGATTACATTATCGAAGTTATTATCGAGTAGTAAGTAGGGCGAGAACTGCACTCAGAAAGAAATGCTCTCCAAAGATCCAGCATAGATGTAAGAAGTGATTGACAAGCTGCAATTCCTTGGTCAAGAATGTCCCACACATACTCTATTGGATTCAATGACTGTGAGAATGCTGATATACTGGTAATATCTTCCGATTGAAGGCAGTCATTGACGGTGTTCGAATGGTGAGGGTGGGTTGTTATCCATAAACACAAATTCACTTTTAAAGGTGCCATGGGATATCAGGTATGTTAGATACTCAGTACTATCGAGACAACGTCATTGAACACCAAGTTATGGTGGTGCAAGACAGACAGAGATACTGTTCTAGAGTGATGTCTCAATAAATATGTCCTGTCATCGTTCCAAGTTTAACTTGCAGATCTGTTTTGGAGCTCAGTATAATGCTTTGTTAAACGAGAACTCTTGCATCACCGTGACTCGGTGTTCAGTGACGTTGTCTCAGTAGTAATGTTTACCTGAAGTTTTCCATATGAACATCTGACGTGAATTGGACTGTAAGATAAGCCTTGACTCGTCAGAAAACATAAGCCCACTATGATGGTGATTACATTGCATATTCTCTACTCCAGACTAACTGCTAGAGACAGTAAATTGCCATGAAATAAAGACATCTGACAAGCCTGTGAGCATATAGACCACTGCCCAAAACGTCTCAGGGAAAGGTACAGAGAAGCATGGTGCAACAACAACTTATGTCCCTAACATCTGTACATGGTTTGCCTTCCAACAGTTCTACCCGTGGCTAACAATAACTGATGTGATAAGTCTTCAGCTGTGCTCCGTCTGTTTTTTGTTTTGGCGGCTACTGTCAATTACCTGTCATCATTCAACATTAATATTTAGAGGCGACCTGTAATGCAACGAATACTGACATTTCGATTATCTTGTTGTAATCGTTGCCACAACCTAGAGATGACACTTTGGGTGATTCCGAGTTCCTCGGCTTCTGACATCTGCATGCGCCTGCATTCCAGATAGTCGATAATTCTGCCACGTTACTCAACATTCATGTGTGATTTGTGTGCCATACTTATATGGTCATGGAACTGAGCTTCACACGAGCCGGTTGTGAACGCGTTTCCTTTTTTGCCACAGGTAATTTATATAATCTTCCTTTTGCTCTGTGATTGTGGTGTACATTCGGCGTCATCATGTGGTTTTCTGTAATTTTCATACAATGCCTGATCATGTGTACGATATTTCTATAGGTAGAACTTTCCCTTTCCATTCAATTTCTGTTAGCTTCTGAATTGTCTTTAAATTATGAACATATGCGTGAAATAAAAATTTCTTTAAGTACTTGAATAATGTTAAAAAATTAACAAAAATAATATATTTGAAACCATTTAAAGTAACAAGATAACATTTAATAATTTGTCTATCGCTTATTATGTTAAAATGAATGTTTTATGATAAATTTACTTTACGGAAAAAATACAAATCTTTTCACAGAATATGCTTCTAAAAGTTTCATTGAATCATTGCATTTTGAGTTAGAGGATCTTAAATAATGTTTAATTTTTAATGGTGATTATTTTAATAGGTTATTTGTAACTGAATAAGCAAAACAAAAGAAAATGCAATTCAATAACTAAATTTATTAGCAAATATATCTTTCCATAACTTTATTTAGTAGTTTATAAACTGCAAATTAATGCTATATCACGTAAAAGAGATAGCATGTTGAATACCATAAAACATTTTTAAAAATGTATAAAATAAAAATTGTAAAAAGTAAGTAATGAAATAAATATTACAAATTGACCAATAAACCACTTGCCATATATGCTTTACTATTAAAGTAAGTGACAAAAACCAAACAATAGTACATTATTTTGTTTAATAAAATGTTAGTTGTGAGTAAGTATATTAGAGCTGTTATAACAGAAAGTCAACACTTTTGTTAAAAATAAATAATAGAATTTTTTTCAATAACGGCGGGCAGTGGGCGACTATCCCTTGGCCACAACAAGGCCGAAAACTGCTACTCATTTGTCGTTACCCAGTGGGCACCTGTGAACCTAGTTACGGAGGCGAGTAGCATTACACACGCTATACCACCACAAACCCGTTAATAGGGTGAGCCACATTCATACAGCATCACAGAAGAAAGGATAGAGAAACACAGAGAGAAAGAAACATCCATGCTCAGCATTTGTAGCCATTTGCTTCTTTAGCAGATCATGTGAACTTGAGAGCATAAATCTTTAAATGATAAATTAAGGAAATAAAATATTTAATATATTTGCTTAGTTATTAAAGGTTATTTATAAAGCTTAAATTAAGATCATTAGGATTTCACATTGGATAAACGGCTTAAAATCAAAGGTTGTGATTTCATGTTAACATTTTTTATTTAATTTTTATACTTAACTTGAACTAAATTTTAATGACATAAAAATAATAATTTAATATAATTTATAATAATGTAACCATTTCATATTGTTTATGTATTTAAATTAATATTTATTCTTTAAAATAAAGAATGGTTAGGAACAAGTCATTTTCTGATATCGATATTTTAATTAAATATCTTATAAACCATTTTTAAGAGTGTTTAATATGATCGTTGTTTTAATTAAAAACAAACAATTTAACTTTTTTTACAAAAAATAATGATTAATTTTTTATAATAGTTTTGTGGATCATTTTATACATTCCCAAAATATTTAATTTATGATTGGATTTACTCAATAAATATAATACCAATTTAAATTTTAAAATATTTGAGGAAGAAATATAATGATACATTTTATGTACACATTGAATGCATACATTTGAAAAAATTCAATATAATAAAGTTTAATTTGATACTGAAACTAATTATTATATGTATTTATTTCTTACATATCACAGTTATCACACACACACACATATATGGTAAACAATTTAAATTCAACCAAAAGCTATTAAAAACAACAGGAATATATCCATGTAAAAATTTAATGGAATCCAAAATTATTTGTTAAAATAATGTAAAATAACTAAGATCCATTGTTGGTTTAATGGTGACATGTTCATGGGGAGAACTAAAGATTAGAAGAGTGTGCAGAACAAAGCTGGCAATTTCTTTGATGCTTTCGGTGTATGGACTCTTTTCGATGTCGAGCGGGGAGAATTCCCAAGAGCTGAGCTAGAGATATTTAAATGGCAGGGCTGTCAAAAATGTATTATTATCGTAATTAATGCAGAGACTGTAGATTCTGTTGCCATTTTTCTCTGGATCATCATATCTCAACAGTGACCAGTTCTAAAGCTAGTGATAGTTTTAGTGAGGTCTCTGTTTGCGTTTAATTCACAAATCTGTGAGTCTTTTTAATAGCATTTTCTCTTCGACGTTATGTTACAATTACATTCTCATCGTAAGATTAGTATATTTAGATCCATAAATCTGAAATGACTTCTTTCATAGCATATTTTTTATTAATTATTCTAAATATGAGATAATTAGATATATGGTGATTATTAAAAGTAATAATAATGATATAAAATTATGTTAAGGAAATATGAATTTTAAAGTTTGAATAAATTATTAAATTTGCATACTTAAAATTAAGTAGATGTTTTTAAATTAGCATTTCATAGGAAATTAAAGTATTTGAAATCTTTAATCGCTAAAATATGCTTATAATGATGAAATATTTAAATATGCTTATATAATGATTTTTCTTCATTAGATATCATTTTTTATCTTTAGAAAAAATTATTTATTGAACCGGTAAAATTTTAATATCGTTTCTATAAATAATATTTAATAGTATTTAAGAAAATGCTTCAGAATACTGTACGTTTTTTTCTAAGCATCTATTCAGTTAATTGTAAATAGAATTCCTAACTCTAAAAAAGGTAATTTGTAATTTTGTTCCAGTTATATCTTTAAAAAGTTTATAGCTAAATTTTCCCTTTTATAAATCAACTCATTACACTTTTGAAAATATTTAGAATTGAAACACAGTTTTCTTGTAGGAATCAAAAATATATTTCGCTTAATAAAAATTGAACAATAAAATATATCTGTTGTGATACATTATCTACATAAATAAATGAATATAGCATACAATTTTTTTCATAATTTTACTGCCTTTTTTATATTTAAATACAGATATATTGCATGAATAATTCATCTTGTTCATGGATTTGGGAGCAACGTTTCCGGATGATATATTTAAACTTGTCTTTCAAAATAGCTGAAAAAATGACAGCGCATTTCTTATTCACTCTTGTCTAATATGAAAGGAAAAGTTAAAAATTTTTGAGAATAATCTCTCTGTAGCTATTTATGAATACCAAATATCATTAATACATATATAAAATTATTTTGCACATTCTTTCTGTAAACCATCTAAATAAATTTTAAAAAGAACAAAGAATATTATAGAAGATATTTTCAAAATATTTATTCTAATATTAATTACATGATGTAATTATTGCCTGCAATAAAATGTGTATTCCTGTAACATGTAGAAAAAAATAATCACCAAGAAAATTAAAATATTAAAAAAATAACTCTTGGATTTATTTTTGAGAATAATCTGTCTGTAGCTATTTATGAATATCAAATATCATTAATGCATACATAAAATCATTTTGTACATTCTTTCTGTAAACCATTTAAATAAATTAAAAAAAGAACAAAGAATTATAGAAGATATTTTCAAAATATTTATTCTAATATTAATTACATGATGCAATTATTGCCTGCAATAAAATGTATTCCTGTAACATGTAGTAAAAAATAATCACCAAGAAAATTAAAATATTAAAAAAATAACTGTTGGATATTAAAATATTTTCTTCATAAAACAAATATATAAAGAATAGAAAGAATAAAATATTGGTAGCTATTACTCGAGTTTAAGATTAAAGTTCTGAATTTTTAAACTTTTATAGGTTTGCATGGTAGAGTTTTTAAATACATTTTTACAGAATGCTAGAGGCTATGCTTAAAACATTCTTTTTTACTTGTTCACATTTAAGTATAAAAAATAATATTTATAACTATTAAACACAAAAAGAAGATATCAAAATTTTAAATGAATTAATATATTTTTATTTAAATGATTATATGTTATTAAATGATTTTATTTAAATGAGGTTAGATTTTATTAAATGATTATATTTAAATGACAAAGAAAAATGATAAGTAGAATTTTTTAAGCTAAACTAACGAATAAAACGATAAAGTTTCTGTAGAAAAAGGATAGTTAAGTTTTATATTTTTAATGGAAAATATCAACTTTAATATTTTTAATGAGATAGGCAAACATTATAACACTTGAAGTAAAATGTAAATATTATGTGAATATAAAAGATAGTTTACGAAAAAGTTCACTTTTCGGTTTGACTTTTCTTAGCTGCTTCTTTTAGCTGCTTTTCTAAGCTTTCTTCTTCTTGTTTGAAAAACTCTCGTCAACAGTTGGAACAAAATACATGTATTTGTACAGGCATGCCTAGATATACAAATGAAGCTTTCCAGATAGAGTTCAGTTGCTTCCGAAGAACCTTCTTGTTTTTATTATAAGAGACCGATACTCAACCGGGGACTGCGTTTCTATATTCAAAACGTTTTACATTTGTGGTCGGAAACGAGTTAAAATGTTCAAGAAGTGGTTTAGTATCTTAGAAATAGTGTTAAGTCCAGCTTAAGCATGTTAATAACAGTAATTGCCAAGTTTAAATGAACGAGTTGAGTATTTGATGACAAAAACAACATGAAGACCATTTGTCATCAGCTACTCTTGTATTTTGTTAAACAGTTATCTTTCATTAAACAAAAGATAGCAAGAAAGCTAGAAAACATCGTGGTTGCATTATGAATATTGGGAGAATCACCATTAACTATAACTAGATATATAGCTCAATAATCTTGACAGTACATGTTAAATCTGTGGAATTGAAAGTCCTGGGGTCGGTATCGAGCAGTTACCATATGTGTAAGGGTCTGGAGGAAATTTCCTTCTTCTCCAGATCAAAGTCAAAATTGAGGGAGTTCATCCTCTGGTGATGCCATCTATTGGAGGAATCTTAGAGTAAAAGTCGCACTTTCACCTTCGCGGTGATCTGGTTAAAACGAAAGATGCTCTCTTCTGACTTAATTTCGTAGCCGTTGGTTAACGAGCTTGTCCTGTCCAAGTATAATAAGTCAAAGAAAAAACAACAACATAACGATCTAAAACTGTGTAAGTAAATTCTGTGTCCAGAGCGTAAATTGCTTTCCGAGAGGGCATCGATTTTAGGTTGAAATTGCGTGCTGAAACGGAGAAAGTTCATAGACAACATATCTGAAATGATCCGTATTGCTTTCACAACAGCAGAGATATTTATTTTTATTATTTGGCAAATTTATAATTACATGGCTATGTCAGTGACCAAAATAGTGAGATTGGATGAGAAGCCACATTTTATCACGATTAAACTTCTTAATCATCAAAAAGTGACAATGTAGTGTGATTTGTGTGCTGAAGGCGTTTTGGGTCCGTATTTTTTGTGTTCCAGTCGATGAGTATTAAATGTTATCACGACTTTTCGACTACGAGGCTCAAACCGAATGACTATCATGAACACTGCATCAAAGACACAGGATAAGGAATTTTCTCCAGAAGTAAGAAAAGACATTCCGACTTGCGCAGCTGTAACTAAAACAATTGTGTTTTAGTTACAGCTGCGCAAGGTTTGAAAAGGGTTTCTAGCTTGATTTGTAAATAGCAATATTTGGAATCCTTACAGATCTGATTTAACGCTTTTAAACTTTTTTCGTAGGTCCACATTAAAAACTTATAGAAATCAACAAAAACAACATTGTATTGAACTTACGAATATAGAGATTTAGAGTTTATGAATTTTGATTCTTATATGTCTCAGACTAGAGATAATCCTATTGCTGTTCCTTTAGAATTAAAAGTAGTGATATAAGTGTGATAAGATTATATCAACGAGCCCACGTCATCTTATTCCATTAAGAAGATCATCACGAGTTTCAAGAAGAGGTTTCGTTTCGCTGTCTCTGCACATGGTAAACAGTTTAAAGAACTAATCTTTTATCATCCTTTTTCCCACATATAAATTTTGAAAATTAAAATTCCAAAATCACTCAATGTTTTCTTTTCCTATGTGAAACGATGTGTTTTTTCTATTACGTAATCAAGAACTTAGAATCAATGATTCATAAATTGTATTCAGGAATTGGTGATAATATAAGTTCTGTAAAACAAAAATCTTAATTGAATGTATAAATTAAAAAAAATCATATTATCATAAATAATTGAACAAGATAAAATAGGTTGTGCTTAAAAAAAGATCAAGCACAACTAAATTCAAAAAGTAAAATTTCCCAGATGTTTTTTCTTTATATTACATTTTGCAAAATAAGATAACTTTATGGAATTTAAACACAAAGAATATCTTATTTGCTTTCTAAAGTTGTCTTATTCAAAGGTAAATGTAATTATAATAATGAATGATTTTTATAAAATAATGATTAAATATATTCACTTATTTATCTAAGATAATTATTATTACATATGCAGAGAAACGTGATAAATTAAAAGCGTTTGGAAATATCCTAATCTCATTTCTTTTGTTCAAAACCGCGTGGCCGAGTCAAATTTAAAGCAAATTGTCAAAAAAATTGACTTTACAAAATAATCTAAATAATTTTCCTGCGCAAAATTTATTTATCTTTCTTTTCCTTTGAAAAGTAATTTCGAAAGAAGTTATTTTATATAAGTATATATATATATATATATATATATATATATATATATATATATATATATATATATATATATATATATATATATATATATATATATATATATATATATATATATATATATATATATATATATATATATATATATATATATATATATGTATATATATTAAATTACATTAATTATATTTGCACATTATATGAAGAATAATTTGATGGCAAAAAAAATTATTACATTCTGCTGCTGTATTGAGATTAATTAAAAGACAAATAAAAAGTACAAAAAAGGATACTTACAGAAATTTTTTAAAATTGTTTTGTACATAAACACGGAAAATTAAATTATAATAAAACATTTAAATGACCTATAATATTACCAAAACACAGATTTTGATTGAATTTCATATTCATTATTTCCAAACAGAATCTATAAACAAAATGTGAAAAATAATGCCTTTCAAAATTAACAAACTAAAATATGCAAGTTTTAATTGCTTAAATGGCAAATTATTTTTGACCTCAAAAATTTTGGATACATTATTTACTTATAATCTGGAAATCTACCAAAAATAATTTGTTGTAAAACGAATATTTTACAAAAATTAATTTTTGGCTGATTGACGACATTTAATGCAACATAATTTGGATTTCTACTCAAGTTAATTGTTTCATACATAGTCTACGTAATTCAATTAAAAATATACTAAAAACAAAATGTTTTAACAACTCTGAGTCAATGGTGGGAATTGAAAACAAAATGTGTTCTTACTCCATAATTCATTTTAGAGGCAAAAAAATCGGAAGACAAATGTAATATAATTGATTCATTTTCCGCATTTCTGGATTTCTGGATTCGAGTGAAAATAATAAACGTGAAAATCGCGAAATCGATTTGGAAGATGAAATAACATAAAAAATAAAAATGTAATGCAGCTATTGTACGTTATTTGAAGAAAATATGAATGCAGTTTTTCTTTAACCCTTCAATTCGTCTAATAATTTAATATGAAAAAAGAAAAAAACAATTTTTTAAATATTATGCATACTTTTGCAATTTTTCTCTATATATGTAAAGTATATTTATTCAGTATATTTGTTTCTTTCTTGGATTGCTTTTACTTTTAAAATTTTTAACTGCAAACACATTCTTTATCATAAATGACCCAGAATTTCTCCTTTAAGAAGTGATATTAAGTCTTATTTTAAAAATTAAATTCCTTCTTCACTCTATTATCAAAATTTATCCTTATTTATACAAAATTGTGAAACTAAAGAATACTAACTTTGACAAAATATTTACATATACCTCTTTTATGATTTATGAATAATTAATTTTATTCAAACGTGATTTTAGAGTAATTCTGATACATTTATATTTATCGTACAATCACTTTTAACTTGTTACAATTAGAGTAGGTAAGTCATATTCCATTCTTAAACTTATTTTTACGTTAATAGTTCAAAGCGTAACAATTAATAATGCAAAACATCACTTAGTTGAAACATTTCATAGTATTTTGAAATAATAATTGTAATTAAACATAAATAATGTGCTTCGATATTTGCTTGCTGTATGAATCTCATAAAGGACGAACCTAAGTCTCATGCCTAGGTCCTATTATCCATATCTCATTACCAAGAATCTCATTTTGATTTACCTAGGTCTCACGCCTAGGTCCTATTACCTGCATGAGATTGTAGGTCTCCTTAAAGAACTTTTTAATGTTACATAATTAAAAACAACGTTTCTCCAAATTTCGTAATATTTGAAGACATTTATGTGATTGATAGACTTATAAATTGAAATGTTTCTTACAAAATTCTATTTCTCATCAATAGACAAGGAAGAAGACAAGGCTATTTGACAACTTAAAGTTCAATGATATGATGGTTTTTATATGTGATACATTTCAATTCTTTTTTTCCGTTGCATAAAGCTTGTAGTTTTATGAATTGAGTTTCATAAAATTATAACACATTATAAATTAAGTGCATTTGAATCTATTTCTTATAAATTTAACGAATTATTAAACTAAAAATTGAATAATTGCTTCAGAATTCCGAATTTATTGAATGATATGTTTTTGCAACTGCATTTCTCTTTATAATATCTTGAGAGTTGTGGAAATAAGAAATATCATACAAGAGAATATATTTTACTTCCTTAATCAGAATGGATTACACAAATATTTTCTTATTGATTGAAACAATAAATTTAGAAGTGAATTCATTTCAATATGTGCCTTATAAAAATATCTGTCTGTGAAAGTTTACCTATTACTCTATGTCAGATTTTTCTTCTAAGAATAAAAATATTTTTGAACTGAATGTTTTTATTTTTAGTGAAAAAATGTGACATTTAGTAATAATTTATTGAAATACATACATTCAACCAACTGAAACATTACTTGTTTTCAGTGTTTAAATGTATTCACAGTGTCAAATTAGTGTTTTCTAGAACTAATTACATTATTGTATTCTACAACAAATGTAACTATTTTGTAACTAAGTAACAATAATTTCTTAAAACATCTTTCAGTGCATTTTATGAAGTTTATGCAAATTAATCATTCTAAATAATCTTTAAAGAAGTGAGTTCAATTATCTACATAATATTAATAATTAAAAGTTAGTATTAAGTAACAGAAGGATTGGCGATGAAAATAATCAGTAAATGTCTGTGTCTTGAAATGATATATTCGAACCAGTTAGCAGTTCTGAAAGATATGTCATTTATCAAAATAGATTAGCATCTATTTTTATGCTCTTAATTTTAAATTTAAAAAATAATTTTAAAACTAAGAGCATAAAAATAGATGCTACAAAAGAGCACCATATAACAGCGGTAAAAGTAATTTTATTTTAAGCTACATTTTGCTTTTATTGATCGATATTTCGCAACTGTTTTAAATAAGAAATACAAAAAAATCATTTAAATTCGTCGTATCATATTACACTAAGGGACATAAATTTATTGTGATATTTATTTAAGATAATAAATGATATATTTATCGCAGTATGAAATCTTTTATTGCCCGATGTTATCTCCAATTTAAATAATCATGTATGAAATTTATGGACTACATATGCAATCTTTTGGGTTGTTTTTTTATGCTTTTACGAAGTTTCTCATTCTAGTATACAGAAGTATTGTAACATTTAATTGAGTATTTTTATGGTACGAATTCCATATAAAATGGCCAATATCACTGTAGATGGATTGTGTCTATATTTAAATACTATTACTCAACACACTAAAAAAACAATTTCTCCCAATACACTAGGCATTCCTACCAAAGTTTTGCTATTTTATGTAATTAATGGTAAATACTTAAATTTATTATATGTAATAATTTTTCCGTCTTGCGATACAAGTTGAAGTTAATTTGCAAAAAGAAAAAAATTCAATCGGGAAATATAATCATCAAATTATAACATATTTAGTGAATGTATATTTGCAATTTATTCGATTTGATACTTTTATAAATATGTTATTGAACGTTTTATATTCAAATAATTATTTCTAATTATTTTGCATATTTGTTAATTATTTTCTAAAGAAATATATTTGGTCGTAGTAATGAATTGCATTTTCTTTCTGATTTTTCATTCTTAATATAAAGCATTATAATCATTACTTATCAAATTTAAACTGTAATTATTTTTGAAAAGAAAAATGCATATGATTTAATTGTTAATATGCTTGAAATTATTGTAAAATGCATATTTATCCTATGTGACCAATTATTTAACTATTATTTGACAAAGTTTAGCCAATTAATTAACAAAGCTTATCTATCCATATCAAGAAAATAATCTCAATTTTTTTTGGTATGAAAATCTGAATTAAATATTTTTTATTTATAATACATATTATAAATTTTTCAAATATTTTATTAGTTTACTAGAAATCAATATTAAAAATTCCTGATCTCAGAATTTCATAGCTATTGATAGTTTAATAAACATAGCAATTGAAACTAAAGCACTGATATATATCTTTTTTGCGTTTAATTTTAGAAAAGGGATGAAAAGTTTGATGAAATAGTAAAATTAATATAAATGAGTATTTTCAATGTTATAAGAAACTATATCCCAACGAAGGGAAAGACATTCATAGAGTAAATCATGGAGACTGTTACAGATATATTGCGCAGACAATTACAAGCTTCTATTTCTGTCGATCCTATATTTCTCTGATACATATGCTTGATGAATATTGATGAAGAAGGAATTAGTGAAAGTGTTTCTTTTCCCTTTTTTGAGCAATATTCAGACGCATATTACCAAGAAGTTAAACTCAAATGACATATAAAACTTTTATTGAACTGAGTAAATTCTAATACTTTTTTACTGTTATTTAAAGAATGTGTAAGTAATGTAAAATCTTACTAAATTTTCTCCAAGTGAGCTTCTTTGTTTCAACATAGTTTAAATTGCTTAAAGTGTTAATAATGGTTAAAAATAATTGAGCATGTACTATATTTTTCATAAAACATTGAAACATATGACAGTTATTTTTAACATATGTATTGATTTCAAAGATCAATAAATAGATTAGTTTATAGTAAAATAGTAAAGATTGTACACTATTTTAATGATTTGCTTATTTTTCCCCTGAAAATTATTGTTGTAATATTAGATATGGGATAAACGCAAAAATTTGGGATTTTATTCAATCCGAGTTTTAAAAATATTCTTTTAATAGAAAATATTTCAAATGTTACTAAAAAAACTATATTTTATTATTTTTAAGATAAAAAGAACTCAATATCATTTTAATAAATAAAGAATATGGTTTTATCATATACAAAATTTGGTTTGCATGGAAATATAAACATTATTTATTTTTCTGAAAATGTAAGCTAATAAGAGTTTATAAATGACCACTTCATATAAAGAAAAGAATATTTAATGTAAAATGAGAATGGGAAGTGGACTTTTGTAATGGTTTGCTATACATTTTCAGTCCATTTAGTTCAGGAAATTGGTCTTATTATAACTTGTTCTTTTTTTGGTCTTATGTGAAATTGGTCTTATGTGTTCCTTCATTTTCTAAATGAAATACAAATATTGACAAATCTTATGAATGTTAATGAATTATTATTCTCTTTTTGAGCATAGAGCAAATTAAAAATAAAAAAATGTTTAGTAAAAATGTTCATCATATACCGGAAAATTTTATTCCTAATAAAGTGTTAAGTACTTTTCCTAAGTCAAATATAGATTTAAATTTGTCAAAGTAAATGCCAACTAAACGCAATGATTAAATTAGCTTATTATTTTTAAGTTATAAATATTAAATTAATATTATAATTTATTATTAATGACGACAATAAAATTTTATCGAAATATTTGATGATAATTGTCGCATTTTAGACATAAATATCAATTGGAAATTTTTGAAATAAAGCACAGAATTTAGAAAGAAATATGCACCTGAACTCTAAGCCTTTGACATTACAATATACCAATATTTCATTTTAATATAAATAAAATATAATTCTTCTTGTCAAACATCTTTAGGCAAATAAAGCTTTAATTTCTACTATACCAACAAAATTTGCTTTACATGTTTTGTTTCATAAATATTCCCGTAGTAATATGTTTAAATAATTCTATTTCGGAAAATTTTCTTCAAACTTCTTTAAGTTTTGATCCTCTTTATATGATTTAAATATCCATATGGAAACTTACTTGCTTATGTTCGAATGTGTAAGCAAATTTGAATTTTATGAAAGTTTTTTATGAATTGAGGATTCATTTTTCTTGATTATTGTTGTAAATATTGCTTTCTCTAAAAATTACCATAAAAGTTTCTTGCATGAAACAATATAATTCATAAATTTCTTAAATTATTCAACTGAAGTATGTAGATTTTTATATCATTTATTACACTTTTTATTTATACTTCTAATTAATTTAAAATATAAGTATAAGTAGCAGAATATAAGAACAAAAAAATTAATTTTACAGAAACAATTTGCTCTTATTTTGATTTCTGACTTTAAAATGAATTTATAATAAACACAAAATAAGCTTCCTAAAGTCAAAATGGGTTTTATTTCAGTCAGTTATTAAGGTATTTCCTATTAATTGTAGTAACAGCATTTTAGGTTTTCTAATTTCTATATGCCACTTTTTATGAAGACTATTTTTAGAAATTCACTAAACATCATGAATTTTCCGTAAAAAGTAGATATTCAACAACAATATACATTATTCAAGAATGGTCGAAATCAAAGTGATATAAGACGATGTACTACTATTATTCTTCAGTGAGTTTAAAAAATAGCACATTTAAGGATATTGTCTATTGTGAGTGATTATCGCATTTAATGAACGGTCGAGATTTTTATAAGGTTATAATTTAGAGAACCTTATTAGTACAATATAAATATAGCTTGTAAATAAAAGTCTGTTCTTAAAGATCTAAGTATACGCTTATCTAAATAACAGGTGAGAGTTCTTTCCTTTCTACCAAATTATAATGATTTCTTAGATTGAAAAAGTGATATAAAGAAAATAAATAAACATAAGCTCACAAATAAACTTATAATGAAATGGGTTTAAATTCAAAATTTATGAAGACCATCAATGCTTAGATGTTACAATTAATGATTGTTGTTGTTGTTGTCGTATGCCAGCTAGGCTGGCAACATGGAGTGCGCTGCTCCACTTTTTCTACTGAACCCTATTTTGGTGTGGAGTCCGACTTCTTCAGTACACACATGCCATAGTGACCCATTTATAGGGTAGACAACCATTTACAACACATTCATACAAGGAAAAGACAAAGACTGGATAGGTAGAGAGAGAAAGTACATCCACGCCGGAACCGGGATTCGAACCCAGGACCTCCCTAGCCGTCAGACACGCTGACCACAAGACAGAGCAGGCGGCTACAATTAATGATTAAATACAATTAATGATGAAGAAATCTTTTCAGAAGATGATATATATTTCAGTGCGTTTCTGAGCAATGATGTATAAATTTGCCTCAAGTTACAACTTTCTATAGACTCTGTGAAGCATTCATTAAATGCTACTTGGGTTTCTTCACGGTCAAGTTAAATGACTGAGATTTTTAAAGTGAAAAGTTTTGAACTTGATCTTAACTATTATTTTAAAATAATCAGGCATTACATGTACAAACGAAGAAGAAATTTGCCTTCTACAGAGTTAGCATTAAAGAGTTGGTTGAACTTTCTCCTGCTTGTGCACATGAAATGGTTTTCGTCTTTCTCAACATTTATATGCAATTTAGAATTTTAATATAAACTCACAGTTCAATTTTTTACAGTTTTGCTAGCTATTTAATCCATATTTTATAAAATGAATAACTCAAATGCAGTGGCTTATGATATTGCATGCAAAGTAAAAGTATACAAACTAATAGATAGCCATTGCAAAAGTTTGCAAGCTAAAGGATTTTTAAATCAAATGTTTACAATTTTGAGAATTTTTAATGCTGAATCATGAAGATTGTTTTGTTCAATTACATAAATTTATCAAGGAATCCTTATGTTGTTCAAATTGTTTGTCAGATTACTAAAAACAATTTGTTTTAATATATGATAATGCCTCACATAATCAATCCCTAATATAATAAATTTACACGCCTATAAAATAAAGCTGATTTGGATGGCTAATTTAGAATTTGCCGATTAGATCTTATGATTATTTGTTCCGTATATAAAATATTAAGACTACAGAAATATTTCTTTGTGAGAATTATGTGATACTATTTTACAGGAAACCATAATGATTAGCTGCAGATACAACACCTCTGCTAATGTTGAGTGATAAAAACTAATATTTTTAATAGCAATATAGTTATTTTACAATAATTAAAGTTAGGATAGTACTTTGAGAATACAGACTGTACTTTGGGGCATATCCATATTTTATTTTTTACTATACTATCTTTTTTTACACAAGTTCTTTTCCATTTTCGACAATGACAACTTGCCCAATATCATTCAGATATAACAAATTTACAATGCCATAGAGACATTTTGATTGTGTTTTCAAGAAAAGGAAATGCCGATGAATGTAAATAAACTACACATTACGTTATTTATTTAATTTATTAAAAAAATTAGATTTGAAATAGTGATCTACAATATAACATAAAAGTAAGCTAATTTTTATATAAAAATTGCATGAAATACAAATCAAACATTTAACTGTTATGTAAATAAATCATTATATTTTTACAAAACAAATTTACTGAAATTTATATTTTAATAGAAATAATTTCATAAAATAAACAGATGAAAATTTATGATTAAATTTAAAATTTTTAACTTACATACTTTTGACTTAGCATCTTTATTAAGTAACACAGTTAAGATTATTTAATTAAAGTTTTCAGACTTATTTATCATAGGAAAGCAATAAAATCTCTTTAATACTGAAAAACATATATTTACATCACAGTAATTAAAAAACAATTTGGGGAACGATTTATGTATCTAAAAATAAATAACATTTTCGAAATTTATTTTCAAAAAAATCTTTCTTAAATTTAGATTTTTCAGACATAAAATTTGACAAAAATAAGTAATTAAAATTTTTTTATTCATTTGTTATTATGAAATTGAAAATGTAAGATAAAATTAATGATATAATACTTTTAATTTTCTAAAATATTTTAAACATATTTTGACAATCATATTACATTTATCATTTCTTTAAAAAAATATAAAATGTTTTGTTCAAAATCTTAAAAAAAAATTAGTAGACTCATTTTAACATAAGACGAAATAGAAAGAATAGAGTTATAAAAGATTAAAATAGAAACTAATTATTTTTTTAAATAGACAGCTTTGCATACTTGAAAATAATTCAAGCATAACAATTTTTGAAAACACTGAAAAATTTTTTAAAGCACATAAATATATAGATTTTTAAGTAAGCATCAGTTACAAAATAATGTTACTTATAATTAACAATGTTTAAAGGTCATTGAATAATATAGATAAAAAAAGACAATGAATGTCAAAAATTCTTTATTTATTGAGATGTAATTTATTTGATTGCGTATTTTTTGGTTTCTTTTTTTAATAATATGTTGTTTGCTTAATTTTTAATGCTTGATTTATATTATTTAAGACTCATAATTAATTAAAGTTTTCTTCCATTTAATTAAAAATAATCATACATTTTTTGAAATAGATTTTTTCAAAACGTATTTAATGATTTTGGAGGAGCAGTGAATGTGTCTGCAGAAAAAGAAAATTCTCTTAAAATCAGTTACATTCATGTATATTGAGAAAATATTAATCAATATATAGAACAATATTTTGGTCTGGATTTAGAGAATGTTGAAAGGGAAAATCATTGATAAATTCTTAACCGAATCTTCGCATTAAAATTACAAAAATATTATTGAATCACCAAATATTTTTTCAAATTCTATACCTTAAGAATTTTTTTTAAAAAGATATAAATCATTTTATGCAGCACAATATGAGCTTGTTAATCTTCATAAATGTAATATGTAACAGAAAAATCCAAAGGACTCGAAATCACGTAGTAAGAAGAAATAAAATTTTTTATTATTTTCAGCAAAGCGAAGAGCATATTTATTATCTTCATAAATAAAAAATTTTGTTAATTTTTATTAATGTATTTTTTATTATATTAAGATTTTATAACTAGAATTATCATTACCTAATATAAAAATGTAAAACAAATTCTGGGAAAATCTAAGCAAATAAATAGCAACAGATAATGCCTAGAATCAAACAGAACATGTTATGTTGTCACCTATTGCTTTTAGAATAACACACACACACACACACACACACACACACACACACACACACACACACACACACACACACACACACACACACACACACACACACACACACACACACACACACACACACACACACACACACACACACACACACACACACACACACACACACACACACACACACACACACACACACACACACACACACACACACGCACACACACGCACACACACACACACACACACACACACACACACACACACACACACACACACACACACACACACACACACACACATGTATATAATATTTTAATTAAAGCTCTTTAAAAATTCATTACATTTTTGTTTTAAAAATAATGCTACGAATTACTTTTATTTATAGACATTACGCATCATAAATCAAGAATATTAGGAAATTTATAAAAGTATTTTTACAGAAATACTTGATTCGAATAATAATAATTAAGGAAACAATGAGGACTAACAGCAACATAATTGTGGATAATTAATGAGAGAAAAAAATCTCAAATAGACTTTTAAAGATAAAATTATAATCAAGCTGTAAAAATAAAGAAAGGATATTGTGTTTAAAACTGCATGGATGGTACGTTAGCTATTATATGTCATCTCAATTACATATAAAATAATAGACATGTTGTTGTTGACATTTGGACAAACCAAGTTATATATGCCGTTGGGTATGCAAATTTAAGTCAGTAGGGTACGTCTTTTTGTTTAACCAGAACATCACAAGGCGAAAGTATAAGACCTTACTCTAAAATCCTCCGACAGATGGCACCACCAGAGGAACACCTACCACACTTTTGATTTTGATCTGGAGAAAGAGGAAATTTTCTCCAGACCATTACGCCCATGGTAACTATTTAACGACCGACCACAGGACTTTAGATTCCATTGATTATACGAGCACATATATTGCATGTACTCAGTGGGTCTTTGGAAGCATTGTGAGTAGAATCCCGCCGTTCCGGTAGGAATGCCGATGCCCTAACCCATTGGTTTCCATGGCCGAAGATTCAGTTCTTCTTCTTCTTTATATGGTAGAAATAAATATGGCAACAAGTTAAGGGAATACTCAAGTAAACGAAACATTATTTCCGATTTTAATATTATTGTGCAATGTGTTTTAATAGACATGGAATAGATGAGAAAGCTATTAAAATAACGGAGGCATCTAATTTATATAAAAAATAGGAAAAAAAAGACAAAAAATAATTGACCATAGTGAAAAAGTAATTTGTAATTGGATCAAAAACTGTAGGTAATTTTGTTAACAAAATTAAATACAGTTAAATGTGTATTATTATTAAAATTAAAAACTTCAAAATTGAATTTTGGACATTAATATGCATTGTACAGTTAAAAGAAAAAATGTTTTATAGAATAATTCGCGAATTCTCCGTTATTCAAATTAAAACCTGGAGTAAGGTAAATTTCCAGTATAATTATTTAATTAAAAAGCAAGGGAAATAATCCAGAAAAATCTGTTTTCCCAGACAAGAATTTTTTAAGATAAAGTAGGATTTAATACCACCAGAATTAAGTTTATTTAATTAAACAACAAAATTATTTGTTTAGAAGTTAAAAAAAAATCAAGGCTGCAGAAAGCTTCACGATTTTCTGGTAATTAGCTGACAGAAAAATGTAATGAGTAAAATTTGAAAATTAAAATTCTATTAATGTCAGCAGCACAGTGAAGAAGATAAAGAGTAGGAAATATTTGTCTGTAACAATAGCATAAAACTATAAAATGACTTGTTATACGTTGAATCCACTTACACTACAAAATATTAGCAGTAACTACTCAATAAAGTAAATAGTTTCTATTCCTGATATAATGTTCGTAAACATTTCATAAAATATAGTTTGTATTAGACATTCATTTTATGATTTAATTAGTTTTTTTAAACACTCAAAACAAAATATAGTGTTCTATATCATATAAATGTATTCTAGGAAGGTTTTAATGATTAAGTTTAAAATATATTTAGAAAACAAAATCCCTAAAATAATTTTGGATAGATACTTTACTCATTTACTTTATGTTACATAGCTGAACCTCAACGATTTAATTGAAAATCATTAAGAGGCTGGATTACAATGGGTTTTGCAGTACACAGTGAACTCCAAGGAAATGAAACAGCTGATTCCCTATCAAAGAGAGCAACGAAAAGTTCAGAAATAATAGATAAACTAGTTCCATTTTACACCGTCAAACGATTAATATAAAAAAATTCTTTTAGAAAAGACTTTTGGAAAATCATAAAAGAGACAAACAAAAGCAAAAAATGGGTCGCTGTGAAATCCCAAATTTTCTGCTTTGGCTATAGGACAGATTTGTTGCCATTTTTCGCTTCGCTACGGGCTATGATTGTCTCTCTAAACATCTGTATCGTATAAAAATCCTGTCAAGTCCTCTTTGTCAATTGTGAAACATACGAAAAGAGATGGACGTGAGCCATTTGTGTCATTATCCTGCACTGAACTCGTGACACTTTTGGGAGAGATACTGGCACAAGATGAACGATTTATAGACTGACTGTAGTTTCAATATCTGTATCTGAGTTCTGTTACCTTTGTGCTTTTTTCAAGACTTAATGTTCATTATTCTGACAACAGTTCTCTTCTAATCTGCCACTGAAAATTAAAAAAACAACTTAATTTTGATTTGTATTTTAACTTCATTTTTTAAAATTATACAAAATAAAGTAACAACCAACAGCAGAGCATTTCCATTTTTTATATAATTTGATGGTTTTTTTACACTTTTTCTCATCATTTTGTGAAGTAAGTTCTCATTGATTCTCTTCAATCATAATTGTTCTTGTAACTGTCAAAAAAGGGATGAAAGAAATAAGCTTGAAAATGCTAGTGTAAATGATAAATATTTAAGAGTGTCAGTTAACACAAGGAAATATTAGATATAAGCAGACATTTTTTATATAAAGAGAAAACAATATATTTCTTATAAACATATTATTTTATGTTTCTTAGTTTCTTGCTATTATTATGATTGCCTTCTATAATTCAGTTTCATGCACCTTTTTGAAAAAAAATTGCTCTTGTTTTTCTAATTTAGCTAATGAAGTTATGTAAATTAAATTAGTTAATGCCCAAAATCAAATTCTCATTACCATTTAAGAAAATCTGAAATTTTAATGCAGAATATATTTTTACTGGTCACATCAGTTCAAGGAAATTGCTAATTAACCCAAATATTAATTATTTAACATATATAAATTTATCCCTAAGCCAAATTAATTTTAAAGTACGTTATTAAAATTATAATATACAAAACAGTTAAAATATAGTTATTTTTCTAGAAAAGTAGTGCGAGTGTTTGAAATATAACCTACCAGGTACGTTTCCAATTCGCTTGCGTTAACTCTAACTGAAATTCCTAATTTTTTTTAGTATATTTAGTAAATCTGAATTAAAATATTTTATAGTTAAAATAATCTTACTGAATTAGGAATTCTCCAGAATTAATTATTAATACTATCACTTGAATATAAAAATAATTACTTATTTAACGTAAATAATTTTTTATTAAATCTTTTTAAGTAAAGCATAATAGTACTTTTTAGTTATTGATAAATGAACTTTCTGATCACGATAAAAGTTAGAAACTTTTGAAAATTTTTAATGTAAGAATTTCTTATTTTCTGAACAGATGAACTGAATATTTCTTTTTAAGCTAATGTGATGTTATGAATGTGCCTCAAAATTTCAGAAAAGAACCACACTGTGCACAAATATTCTTTTATCAGTGAGTTTTTGGCCAGTTGTAAGACTATTGCAAATTTTTCACTTTAGGCAAATTTATTGTGCTAAAATGTGTTAATAACTAAAAATAACCATATAGAAAAATAACGTAAATCATTTTCTTCATTTTATGAATTTTGTTACCTGAAACGAATTATCTATAACTTTGTCTATAGCACCGGCGTATCTGTATCTATTGAATCTATGATGAGGAAATGTATGTAAATATTTAATACCTTACATATTTAATTATTTAAATATTTGATCAAAAATAAGAAATCGTATAAAAAAGGCCAATTGAAAAAAAAAACTACATTGCTGACATACCTTATTAGAAAAGATATCAGTAAAGTTAAACCCAGGCTCTTTTGTTTTCCTAAAATCTATGCAATATGTGAAAGAGTGAATGTAAATAGCTGTATAAAATTAATAATTTGATAATTATGGTGAATATTTAATACCTTACATATTTAATTATTTAAATATTTGATCAAAAATAAGAAATCGTATAAAAAAGGCCAATTGAAAAAAAAACTACATTGTTGACATACCTTATTAGAAAAGATATCAGTTAAACCCAGGCTCTTTTGTTTTCCTAAAACCTATGCAATATGTGAAAGAGTGAATGTAAATAGTTGTATAAAATCAATTGATAATTATGGAGAGCGATGTCATGATTATCAACGTTCTCCAAAAAAAGCTGCAAATTACACATTTTCTGAAAGTCCTTTTCGAACAAAAAATGATACCTTTAAAATGAGATCTGTTACTGATTTACAGCATTTTTATAAGACCTTAAGCAAACATTCATTCTTGAATTATCTAACACTGGACTTATAAAATTTTTTTCTTAACGCATATCTCATTACAAAGATCTCAAATCATGCAAGTTCAAGAATATTTATACCTAGGAAGAGATAGCTTGATCGATCAGAAGTCCAATATTGCAACCAGAGAATGATATACAAAACCTTCTAATTTTAGAAAATTCTAATTTCTCGTTAAATATTAGAAATTCAGTAATCAACACATAATTTTCCATCAGAATATATTTTTTTCTTGTAAATGAGTAAAACATTATTATTTGTTGAAACAATATTTTGATTTTTAAAGCATCTAAAAATAAATGAAAAGCAGAATAGATATTCTGCTTTTCATTTATTTTTAGAATAGAAAAGCAGAATATATTCAATGCAGAATAGATATTTAAAGTTTAGGATGTTGAAGTATGAAAATTCTCTTAATTTTTGAATTGGTAAACATAACTTCAAACAACTTAAATCAAATTTCATTTAAAGACACATTTGAAATTATTATTTACACAAAACTAGTAATATTTTTATAAGCACAATTTCCTGATCTCTTTTAAGAACAGTGAAAAATTTAACATAAACTTCTAATTCAACATAGAATGTAATTAGGGGAAAATATACTGATAAAATGTGGAATTTGAATACCATGAGTGATTAACATAATAAAGGGGTAAGCAACTTCATAAAGGTATTTTATGAAAACGGGAGGTTGGTTCTAAATCTATTTACTGAAATTGGAGTTATAAAAGTAATGATTGTGTAAGTGAAAAATGAGTTCTATAAAATATTTAAAAAATAATACTGAAGAATGCTAAAAACAAAGCATTAATTTTATGCATTTTGACATTGTATAAACAGATATAAATATTATACATGTTTATATTGTACAAACTACGGGTTGTTCGGAAAGTAATTTCGTTTTTCGCTACAGGATCAATTTTTTGCTTGTAAAAACCAACCATTTTGAGAGTGTGGAATCATGTTACCACCAGAAAGATGGCAAAAGTAGTTACACTAGAAATGACAACAGTGATACAATTCAATTAAATATACATTCGTTATAATGCTTTTCATTTTTATAAAAAACAAAATGACTTTCTGAACAACCTAATATATTATAATTTATATATTGTGGTAAGGTAAACAAATAATCACACACACACCACGCACATTCATACACATACACATTTTTGTAAATTATTTATAGTATACTGGGGTTTTAAATTTTCTTAGTTATCTTATGACCCAATGGTGTGGACAAAAATCTATTTTCATGAAATATTTTAAATACTTTTATTTTAAAATTTCTTCAATATATCCTTATCATTTATAATCCTAATTACAGTGTACTTTTTCATAACTTAAAGATTTCTTTTTATTATGAATGTAAGATAATTTTGTCTTTTTGAAAAAAAGAGTTTTTTCCTTTATGAAAGTTATTTAAATGAGATATATAGCAGTTGATATGTTATAATTTTATTGATATATTTCATAAATCACTAAGATTATCATAATTTTAATTTGCATGATGTTGACTTAGAAATTTATTTTTTGGTAGAATTTCTGATAAAATATTTACAGTATTTTGGTCTATTTAAAAGACTCACTAATTAATGTAACATTTATACTGTTGACAGACAGGAATTTTTTAGCCCGAATGATAAGTTTACTTGAAATTTACTTATTTGTATATTTGTTCTTTTCTTAGAGAAAGAGAAAAGTTTGGAATTATTTATTTGATATCTTTCTATGCAGGAAAATAATTAAATATAATATATAAAAATTGAATTACTTTGGAAACAATTACTTAAATCTGAGAAACACTTTTGATGACTAAAGTGCTTAAAATATATTTAATAATATAAGAGCTTTACATATAGCTAGAGATATTTTATATGTAAAAAATCAATTGTTTTATTTTAGAATATTTACATGTTTGTAAGTGTATTCTTCTGAAAGAAAGCATTTTTGTTAGATATTTTAGCAAAAAATAAAGAAAGAGAAACTTTACTATTAATTGCGTTTTTTATTTTATATAAATGTAATGTGTTTATATATATATTTTAAGTTAAATTGTGTTTTAAATATAAAAATGCTAGCAATTTCAATAATATAAATCTATTCTTAAAAAGTTCACTTTAAAAAAAGTAAATTTTAAAGATTCTTAAGATAAAAAGTAGACAAATTAAGGTAGAGAGATTAAAATCAAGTCTAAAAAATGAAAATATCATTAACAATATACTTATATTTTTATTATTTTCAAATAAATTAATCTATAAGATATTTATTTCTCATTTGAGTTTGTGATCTGTGATACCTCATTAAAAGTTTGGCCTCAAGCAATATTCCTACTAAGAATTAAAATAATCTGCAAGATTTAATGGCATTGTTACTTAACAACTTTCTTGACAAAGTTATAAGAATATACATTGATTGCATATAAGATTACTTTAGTTTAAATTTTATAAGATCTGTTTTTTATAAGTACTCAAATTAAGAAAAAAGGAAAAATTCCTTAAGAAAATAGACATTATTTCAACTGCTTCCTCTAAATGTTGAAACTATTACATAATGTGACGCAAAATGCAGAAGAAGACAAAATAACGAGAGAATATTCCTTCATGAAATTAAAATGATTATTTACATAAAAATATTTAGCGTGTTCTTGATTATTTCTTAGATAATTAATGTTAATAAAAATAACATAGTACTTAAGATTTAAAAGATCCAAAGGAATTGATCACATTCATTTAGGATAGAAATTTTTAAGGAGATTGATGAATTGAAATTTTATTCTGTACATAAGAAAATTTCGAGTTTATTACCAAACTTAAAAATTTTTATCTTTAATGAATGTGATTCTCATATATCTCATTAATCAATCTATGTAGAAAAATTCATAAAGTATTCAAGTTTATCATTTATAGGTATCGTACAGATTAAATAACATTATTTAGTAAATGGAACTAGCATTACAATAGTTTTATAAATAGAAATTATCAATAAAATTTTGAATAAAATTTAGCACTGTTCAACATGGTTATCTCTAAAAATGAATCAATCATTTTTCATAAAATGGGATAGACATCAATTATAAATTTACGTTGCATACTTAATGGAAATATTTCAGTCATTTTATTAAGAATTATTATTATTATTTTATTAAAAAATTCAAATAAAAATGAATATTCTATACATTTCATGTCTGCATTACGAATAATATGTATAAATCTATGAATGTTAACTCATTTATAGTTCTATTAAATAATACAAATATATGCACTGAGAAAACAATTTAAAAAATCTAATTACATTTAAATTTTAAGTCATATTCTAAGTATATTATAGGCATTTTTCATGAGAAAGCTAGTATTTTGAAGACAGGTCATTCATTTAAAGATGTGTACTTTAAAATGAAAACTCTTCAGGAAAAATACACATTAAGATTTAGATAGACTTTCTTTTTCTTGCAATCAATATATAATCTTTAATATATTTAAAAATATTTATTGCAGTGTATTTTTGAAATTTCATATTTTTATTCTTAATAAATGATTCTCTGTTGTAATATATGGTTCTATTTGTATTTAATTTTATGATATTTTATGAGCAAATTAACTGAAATACCTAAAATTAAATAATTAATTTAGGATAGCAGTTTAAGTGTTAATTAGTTTCAAACAATTTTTCTGTCTTAAAAAGGTGGCTTTAATTTCGTGATGAATGATTTATTACATTTATTTTTGTAATAAAAATACACAATATTAAAAGGAAATATTAATCACATATTTATAATAGAAGTGAAAGTTGCTTTAAATATTTAAATACTCTTCTTATTTCAAATTTTAAAAATTAAATAAAGTTAGTAAATACGCGATTTGTAGAAGTTACTACTAAATTAGAACTATTTATATAATTTTTAAAGTTATGTCCAATTTGCTAAAATTACCTTCGCATGTATACTTTCAGCTTAAAATTAAATTTTAAATGATATCTAAAAGTATGATTAAACTTATATTTAAACTTAAGCAAATGTATTTTAAATAAAAGAAGTTATAATAATCCTTATTGATTGATTTCAATATTGTTTAAAAATAAGTCTTATAAATGAATACAGATTTCCAAAAAAAATTTTTTTCATGAAAAATGATTTTTTCTTGAACAAATTATTTCCAAAGAAAGAAGTGAATGCAACTTTCTTAATATTACCAGGCGTATAGCATGAAATATTTTCCGTAAAAATTTTCAAGGTTTGTTTTTCGTATAGTCGAAAATATATCGCTGTACTTGAAATTTGATTTCAAAGGATTTATAAACAAATCCTATTGCATTCAATATGTGAAACTTAAGCAAATATTTATAGAAAACTGTAAGAAGTGAGAATAAAATAGTATTTGTTTTTGTCAGCAATGGGATGAGAATGTTATCTGGAAAATAAGACGGGGCTTTTAAATATTCTCCCTGGTGAGTAAAAAACATTTATTTGTTATGATTTCAAAAATGCAAAGAAAGCACATTTTTGAAACAAATATATGATCAAACTAACCATAATTCATTTTTGTGTTACCGCTAAAGTGGAGAAATCGGTTATTCTGTTACTTACCTATGTAATGTCTGAAATGAAAGACTAGGGTTCATTCCCAAGATTACATAATTAATCTTCAATTACAGAGTGGAAAATTGTTTCTATCTCCAAATTACATAATTAATTTACAAATTATTAAAATAATCTGTATGTTACCAACTAGTTTCTTGTTAAGATGAAGGTTAGAAGCTGGAAAATCGATATTTCTTAAATTAATATAATGTTATTTACATACAAAACAATCAATAAATAAGTTGATAAAATTAAAGAACAGTCAATTAAAAAGTATAATACAAATATAGAAGAGGTTTAAAGTATTATTACATTTTTAAAAACTAAATAATGTTAGTTATTTTTTGATATCACTTTTGATTTAACACTCTAATATAGCAAATCAGTTAATCTGCAATTTAATTAGATAATGGCACAGTGATGGTGTTCAAGTTTTAAAGGTAAAATGTGCATATTTCTAAATATAGTAAGATTTCTTATATATCAGCAACTTCAATGCAACACAAATATTTAAAGAATCATTACAAATGTAACAGTTTGTTTTAATTGTTATTATTTAATTTAACTTTCTTCACTTATTTAAATTTTTACTTTTCATATTCAACTATGCACTTTATAAATAATTTATTAATGATTTTAAATTAATCAGTTTCTAGGTATTTTGTATGTTATTCGTTAATTATATTATTCATATCTTATGTGCTGAAATACTTTGACTCAATCATTTATGAAAAAAATTCTTCCTAGTAAAAAATTTTTTTATCTCAAATTTATTCAAATTTCCTTTTCTAGATGTTATTTATGATAAAAAATATTATTGTCTACCTTTCTTCTAAATACTATTAATTATGTAAGCTAACTAAATTCTTTTCCTGCATTTTCTGTTGGCAAACCTTCAAATTTTCTTCATGGGTTTGATTTGTCAAATTCAAATACTTTTGTGGGCACTTGTATTTGGTATGGGTTAATTTTTAAACTGCGAACTTGATAGAACTGACCATAGTGAGAAAAAAGGAAATATAGAAATGGGATTGTTAAGAAATATTGCAATTATTAATTTAAAATTCTATTAATTAATGAAATTTTTAATTTAAATTTATCGTTCTTGCCAATTTAAACTAAGCTTTATTAAGGTTATGTTTAAAGGCATAATAAGATTGTGTTTAAAGGCTTTATTTTATAAGGTTTTGTTTAAAGGCAACTCTGAAATAAATCATTAAATTGTTCTGAATTTTTATTCATTTTTTACCCTGTATATAATTTTCCTATTCACCAATTTTCGTCTCCATTGGAAATTTTTTTCTTAGTATATCAATTTGTTAAAAAGTGTATCGATGCATGAATCTTTCCAAGGTTTTCAAGAAAAATTCTGATAAGTGAAAAGCACTTGGACTCACTGTAATTCTTTCTACTAACTCTTGACGTAAAAACTGGTTGTTGTATATTAGGGACGTAGTTAAAAGTTTTGCATGAAAATTTGGCAAGTTAACCAGACTACAAGTTATTTACTGATACAAGTTACTTTGTGCAGTATGCTTGTACTTCTGAATGCAATGAGGTCTCCAGAGCAAAATAAATTCAAGAAGATAATTTAATTGCAACTGATCACATAGATATAAAGAAAGTGTATTCAAAAATTGAGAAAATATGATCACTATTTAAAATCTTATCACTCTGCGTAGTCCTTAAATAAAATGTTTTACAATCCAGGCTCTTGGATTAAGCTAGATCATGTTGCCACTCCCCATGTTTACGGAGCAGCGATGAGAGGGGAGTATTTCAAGTTAATATCGACAGTAGAAACATTCACCATACCTGACAGAAAGAATATTTATACCTCTGGGCATTGACAACGATCCTTGTCTCTTAACTTCCTTCGCGTCAGTTTCATATGAGAAATTGGTTGCGAAATAACTGTCTTGTTTAAATTGATCAGTGACATAAAATTAATCTAATCCGGTCGCAATAATTGCCATAAATTTAGCTTTTTTACCGCACAGTACGAATTAGTGCTAATGAATAAAATAATACTTTGACCACTGGATTTTATTTACCACTAATACACTTTCCAAATTTCAATTCTTAAATTTGGATTATATGACTTTAGTTGTTCTAGAGGTTTCTGGGTTTGAGTCATGGGTAAAAAAAAAGTTATAATTTTACTTTAACCTTTTTTAAAATGTATTAAACAGTAATCAAATAGTTAAATTTACTATGTTTTGTAAAATGTAATATTTAATACTGAATTGCTAAATGATTTTTTAAAAGCTGCTGATAAAATTGCAAGAAAAATATACTAACTTGCTTTGGTTGAGTTTTTGGAAATTTTATTGGCAATCACAACACATTATGCAAATAACATATTGTCAGAGGATGATTAAAAATTTCATATATAAATTACAAAAAGTACCTTACCTTTCTAAATAAATTATATTTATTTGAAAGCTTGAAAAGTTATTAGTAGTGATGTAAACATAAACCTGTTTTCATGATAGATTCTATTAAAATTTTCTCTTGATGAAGCGTATTTTATTATAAATAAGAAATCTAATTAGATTAAGAAGGTATCGTTTATTTTCAAAAAACATTTTCATGCATATTTTCACATAAATATTTTACATTGAAAATAGTCAGAACATGCATATATTTATTTATCAATTTTTTATGATACAAATGATATGATAAACGGATAAATTAAATAATGAATGATTAACGTTATCATTCGATGTACAAATCACAGACACACAACACTAAATCTAAATGTGAGTAAATGCGAATGGAGATACGTGATTAGCACTCTTTCTATACACAGGGTACCTTTCTATAGTCTTGATCAAAAGCGATAGGTGCCATTTCCATAAGCTTCAACATGCATGTCGGAATAAGAGCTAGGCAACATTGACATATTTACATTTTCAACTGCCATTATTGGTCCTCATATGGCATACGGAACTGTTTCAGCCAATCAGAAACAATCAGTCATTCCATGTTGCTTTTTCAACTCTGGCTGAGAAAGAGTCATATTTTTTTAATGATAGTTATTGGTATATCACAGCTTGGATAAAAACAAAATTGATAAGGGAATTAATTTAAGAATAGAAATCTATCACCATAGAAAGGTGTACTGAGTCAAATGTTCGATTTTAATGCCTGCTAAATAAATGAGTGTAAATAATTTTAAATCATACATAGCTTGCGAATAAAATTAAGTGTAGTTGATTAGTAGATTAAAGTTTCTATACTGTATATATATATATATATATATATATATATATATATATATATATATATATATATATATATATATATATATATATATATATATATATATATATATATATAAATAAATTATTACCATCGATTTTTTCCAACCATTAGTGGATTAATTGTTTTTAAAAAACAATATTAGTGTACTAATGGTTAGAAGTATGACTTTAGTCATTATTTTTATCTTTTTCTCTTAACGCAGATTAATTATTTTTGACCAAGTTTTATCAGATAGATAAAAGTTATGATAATAATTAATTTAAACATTATTATATAATTAATAAAAAAATTAACAATATTTATAAAAAACAATATTTATAAAAAAATTAACAATAATTATAATAAGATAAGCAGTAAAAATATGCACTAAGAAAGAGAGAAGAAAGAAAAATAAGATTATTAATAACAAAATGAAAAATAATTTGTGTAATTATATAGATATATATATATATATCTGTATATATATATATATATATATATATATATATATATATATATATATATATATATGGGCAAATTTCAGTAATAAAAATTTTTTTAATAATTAAATTCCTAATATTTGAGGTTCATTTTTATAAATAATTGTATTAATGTTTTAGTCATGAATTTTCCTTATGATGAAACTTATCTTAACTTAATTTAAAAAATCCTAATCATAACATCCCAAAGTAAAAAGAATGATATTTAATACATTTTAATATAATTCTAAATTATTATTTTAACCAAATATTTGAACTAAATTTTGGGCATAATTTTCTTGAACTGTTAAGTTTGACATTTTGATACGTTTGTCTTAATTTTTATGATTGTTATGTGTATATAAGGCAATTTCATAACCTTATTTCTTACCACATTTTATGTCACAAATAGCATTATTTTGCTCAGATTTAAAATAACGAAGGGAACATTAACAACTAAATTCAATGTTTAACTACTTAAATTTAAGATGTAAAAAAAATTATGTAAACGCTACTAAGCAATTGTATTTTACAGGAAGTTTGGTATTTGAAAAATACATTATCCTGTTTTGAAGATTAACAGGAAAAGTAATAACTTAATAGTATAAGGGAAAATATTACAAGCATTTGTGTAATTTAAGATTTTAATTTATTAAATCTTCAGTCATTTTTCCGAACATTAAACTGATTCTAAATTATTTTTAAGTCAAGCTCTACAAGAGCAACTTTAATCAAATTTTAGATCTTATTATTGTAAATAGCTAGCGGAAGCAGATGCATTACATAAAAACTTTTAAAATTAAACTGAAATTCAATAATCATAGTTAGAGCACCAAATTAACACACAATTATTAAAACTGTACCTGATATTTTTTTTCAAAAATTTTATAAAAATAAAAATAGTACGTCCTCTCAAGAGTTGTTAAATCTTTTAATAGAAATTCATCAGCAATGAAGTAGTTTTATTAAAAACAAGTTATTGCTAAACTCAACGCTGTAATGATGCTAAAATAGTTATTTCTTCGATATAATTATATATTTTATTGCATTTTTTGTTTATATTTATTAATAAAATGAGTAAAATACTGAGAATTTTTCAAGGTGATAGATTTGTTTATAGACTTTTATTAAGAATTTAATGCCTTTTCCTTAACTCTTTAAAATAGTGTATATCACTTCTTTCAATATAATTTCTGCTTTTATTACTAAATTCCCAATTTTCATGTATATTCTGGATAAATGTGTAGAAAAGTATAAAAATAGATGTCTTCACTTGATAAATGACATCTTTAGCTTATATTTTGGACCCACGAACATGGGGAAGAGATGTATTGGCAGTAATTTACACTTTATAAATAGGTTATATTTATGTTGGGTCTTGATCTACATCTTCTTCTTCTGCCAAAGGAACGGCTTCTTCTTCCTCTTGGTCAATTTGAGGAGCGTCTTCCAGCATTCTGAATGGAAGTCTCAAGCATACAGGCCTATCTACGACTCCAAGAAATGCTTTCACTTTAGCTTCGTAAGAAACTGTCACTCCATATGGGTTCTTCTCACGAGCAAGCGAGGGTATGGTGGACGGTGAAAGCCGCAAAGTTTGTCCTGTCAATCCTCCTTCTATGGCTAGGGCTACTGGATATCGGAGATGAACTGCTGGATGGACAGTAAACACTCTAGAGAGGCATGATCCAGGCCTCACTGGATGTCCTGGTTCAGTTTCTGATAGTCCGACTATGTTTTTGAACCGGCCGTTGGTGAACATACAGACATGTACATGCTGTACTAATGTTACACGTACTTTGTGCACCGTTCTGTTGCTGGAGTTGTCCAAAGATACGTGGACCTGTAAGACTTCATCGTGCTTGTAGGCCTCCCGATCTAACCTGGCTTCCAGTCTTAGTTTTCCGGAACTAAAAACGAATGCTCTGCTTAGTGCTGCCGCTGGGGGGTTGGGGAATGGTCCAGGACTGCGATGGATGCATCTCAAAGAGAGCCTCACCAAACTACGCTTCGACGGTTTCGCATCAGGGCGGTCAGCTAGAAAAAATGAATAAAATTATAGGGTGACCAAATTTTTAGTTAACTCACATTGATTTGCAGACATATTATTTAATTTAAATATTACATTTGCGTATACCAATTTGAGCCATATATTGTTTAAAATTGAAAAAGGGTTTGTAAATCATGGATCTGAATATGAAACTATGTACAATAACATGACTTATGTGTACTCAGGCTTTGCTGAAGTTAAAATAAAATGAAAAAAAAAAACAATGGAATTCTTTATGTTTTTATCGTTTTGCTATCATTATTACTTAATATTTGATATTAAATATTTACATGCTTGTTGGTTGAAATTAAAAACAATATTAGTTTATTTTAGAGTTTAAGAACAGAGATGATACATTAAACAAAGTATATAGAAAGTATATGAAATTAAAATTAAACTTCAATAAATTAATGGGTATTATCAATCCAATTTATGATCTAATTGGCCCTCCTGTGTAAAAAATGATCATTGAGCGAAAAGCAAACAAAACCATGCAATTCAATTTATAACTTTAATAAGTACTATAAAATAAAAGATTACTACTTTTTTTAAGAGGCGCAATAACTCCTTATTAAAATTTCGTTTTGTCTATGTGAAAATTTAGCAATTAAGTTGTCGATTTCGATAATTGATATTTTTATTAACTTATGAACTAAACAGAGGACACCAATGAAATCTCTATTACATAAATTCAGGTGTAGGTGGAAAGAAGTATATTTCCAGTACTAAAGTAAATGTCATTTTATATTTTCATATAAGTGAATATGTATTTAATTAAAAATACACGCTTTATAAACTGAATTAATAAGCAATATGACAATTTAAACAATACTGAATTATCAGGGATAGTACAGTGTCTTCAGAGTGATATTAAACTCAGTTATTATGATTTTCTATTTGGCAAACTCAGAAAAGCTTCTTGAATTTGTTTTTAGAACTAAATTAAGAAATATCCATTTTCATGAAGTTCCTGCATATTTTAAGCACATATTTTTTCACAAGCTTTACATTGCCGTCTTATAAAAAGATCTATTAATTAAATGCACATTTTTATTGTAATATTTTGATTTCATAAGAATACTAAAGTAATAAAATCATGCGAAATATTTTTAATGAAATTTTTTTTTGTTTTATATTAGTTATATCTATTATTGAAAAAATTTACTGAAACCAATGTTTAAGAATACTGAAAGATATATTCAGCTCTTTTCTTTCTTCTTAAAAATTGTTTATAAAGAAGAAAAAAGTTGAAATTTCAATATAATGCCATGAATCGTGATTGTCAAAAATTTTAGTTTGAATAAGATAAATAAAAAAACTAAAAAAGGAAAAATGACACAAATTATTGCCAAGCTACAAAATAAATTAATTGAAAAGCTTATAAATTTTATCACAAAACAAAATATAAGTATAAACAAAGTGGGGTATAGTTGTCGTATAATCCAGGAAGCTAAATTCTGAATTTTCTTCGCGATGAAGAAATGTTGCCAAGAGGACGTAAATACTAGGGTTGCCAAATTAGAATTTTCTGCATAATTCTTATAGGCCTCCATATCTACGACGCAATGAAAACCAAGTTACCACACACATATGAAAATCCGTAAAAAAAGTCACCAAACTCAGAATTTGGCATCCTTATACGGCATTTGTGCTCAGAGTGGTTCAGAAATATGTTTCCTTTCTGAAGAATGGAAGCTCATTTGAGCATTCTTGAATACAGTTACAGTTGCGGTGTGAGCTTAGACTAAAACTATATTTACATTAAGTTTTACTCAAATACTAATTTTAATTAAACGAAATTTATTCTCATTCCTATTCAGTCAAACACTAAACAAAAATTTATGGAAAATTGAAATTTTAAATGCTGCAAATAAAAAGCTAATAAGTATACCGTATCTGTGACCAGAGCATAAATATTTCAGTTAATAAATGAATACTGGTTTTATTTTTATTTTTATATTTTGTATTATTTTATTATTTATAATTATATTAGAACACAGGAAATTAAATTTTCTTTTATAATTTGCTACCGTTTTCAATTATTTGACTGTTTTAAGTGCATTTGTAATTTATTCATATTACTGAAGAGATTCTTTTAGATAAAAAAAGAAATGTTTTCGGTAAAAACATGAGGACAATATCAGAAATCAGAGTAGGAGTTTAAATTCATTTAGAATGTAAATCAAACAAAATGCATAATAATAACAACACTATTTGCATATAAAAGATTAAAAAACGAATTTTATTTAGAAAACAAAAACTGAATTATCTTCCTCTCAGAGAAATAACATTCCAGTGTTTCAATAAATTAAAAAAGTGTAAATAGTTATCAATGCAATAATAAAGACAGTAGAGTTCTTTGAAAGTAATCGAGACAAAAGCGACAGACAAAAAAAATTTAACTAAGTTTAAAGAGATATATTATATCTAGTACTAAACTGAAATATAAGAAACTACAAATGAAATTATTTATCTGTGTTGATATTGATATATAAAAAATTATTTAAAATTTTTTTTATATTTATATAAGTTTCTAAATACATAATTACATTTTTTTTTCAATGACATCACCAAAACATTTAAGATTTGCGTAATTACGATAAATAGTAAATTTCTAAACTTGATTTTTCAAATTATATAGCTATAAACTTTTCAAGCTGAATAAATTATTCATAAAAGTATTAAAGGTTTTTCATTGAAAAATATAAGTAGGTTTCTCAATTTATACTTATTTGATTTATTGAATAGAATTTAAAAAAAGGAATTATATTTTCTGAAATCGTTAATAAAAGAAATTAATGATTACATATCATACATTTGTTTCTGTAAAAGATAGTTATGAATTCAATTCTAAGGGAAAGTGTATTCGACTAAACAAATTTCATCATTATTTGCTGTAGAAAATAGTTTTTCCTGTGTTTATATACTCAAGGACTCATTTTTCTGACTGGGAGTTGTTACAGAAATTCTAGTTTTCCAAACTCCGAACAGCTCTTGTTGACTGATGATAAACAGTATTTTGCAGCTACGGTTTAGGTTAAGCATAAATAAAATCGTTTATTTCAAATACCCCAACAAATTTCATTCTATTACTATATTTTATCTACGCAATTTATTATTAACTTACGATTAGGAACTTAAAAATCAAATAATTTATATATATATATATAATATATATATTTATATGTATATGTATATATATATATATATATATATATATATATATATATATATATATATATATATATATATATATATATATATATATATATATATATATATATATATATATATATATATATATATATATATATATATATATATATATATATATATATATATATATATATATATATATATATATATATATATATATATATATATATATATATATATATATATATATATATATATATATATATATATATATATATATATATATATATATATATATATATTCTCTTAACCGCTGATAATTTAAAACTATTATTTAAAATATCCCAATCATGCATACTAACGTAGTAACTTATTTGATATCTGATTTTTGTTATCAGTACCGGCAAAGTAATTATTTAACCAGTTTTCAAAAATTAAGACTTTACAACAAGAGTGTTTTAATAAAAAATTCTTGAAATAATCAGCGTGAAAATTATTCCAATATTTTAATTGAAATATTCAGAGTAAAGTTCATTACTTCTCAAACAATGACTAAGATTCTCCTTTACGTCTCTCTTTAAAAGATTGCGTAAAGTTAAATAATATTTAGAAACACATCTTTTACATAGGTATAAACCATTTACATTTAATAAATTTTAAAAACAAAGATTTTGTTCAAATTTTTATGACTGCCTTAGATTTCCAGATTAGTGCTTGAATTCCCGGATTTTTAATATTCCACATTAAATAATTCAGAAAACATTATTTCTTTACCTTTAAAAAAGAAATATTTTTTCTCATATCAAAAATAATTATAATAAAGTATATATTTATGTTATAAAAATTTCCTGTTTCATTTATCACATTAAATATTTAACTATAAAATGTAACTTTTGATGAAATAACATTTCTTACCTTTCTTATTTATTCTAAATTTCAACCTCTGTATTTTATCTTTAAAGCAAACAAAACTTGACAGTTATTTGTAGAAGCTGGTTTGTTTGGGTGATATAAATTTAATTCGCTTGAGTGGCTAAAGCAAATGTGTTAAAAGTCAGTTTTGTAGAATTTTGCATATTTGTTTAATTCTAGAGAGAAAATTTTTAATAAGCTAATTATAGCTCTTTGTAGAGAGGGAAAAAACGAAGTGTTTTATACCTAAGAATCCCTTGCTAATACTTTTGCTGGAAATGCTTGTGTTTGGTGTTTGTCTTTACACAATATTCATAAACATAATAATAATTTAATACGGAAAAATAGTGTGCATTAAAACACTTCATTTTGAAGAAATATTTAAAAAATACACACCTAAAAATAAAAAATAGAATAATTACTAAAAGATTTTAGAGGGTGAATTTTGATGTGATAAAATATCCGTAAAAGATGAAAGACTAAATGATAAAATAATTTAATCGCAAAGAATGTGTTATATATATTATACAACATAATGCAAAGTTCTTTCTACTAAAATGTAAAAATGTAATATGATAAGTATATAATAAAAATAAAATTACACATTTTATTTTGTTCTGGATAGATTGATTGTTTGTTGAATATGTATGTCTTTACATTTCTGTTTATAGAAGGAAATGTGTAATATTTTGATTTAGATGTTTTGGAGTTTAGATGCTTAGAAAAATAGATGTGTAAAAAAGTTATTATACTGACTATATGAAATACAGGGGGAATTTAGTCAAATTGCTTTCTTTATTCATACAGGAAATTTAGTCTCAAATATTTGAAATAGTATGCACCAATATACAAGTATACTTGCAAATAAAAACAGATTATATCCTTAATATTGGTTGTGAAAGAATATAAAAATCTCTCAAATTATTTTAAAAGAAAAATATGATGCTTCTGATGAAAAAAAAAACAGTTCTTGAATTTCATATAATTTTTTGTAAAGTATATTGAGATCTGAAAATCCTATTTCTTATTTACAAGCAAATAAGATTGACATTACTTATCATGATATTATGTAATATTTATTGAAATTATATCCTATATTTTTGTTGCACATGACAATTTTTATGCTTAATATTATTAAAATGATGAATTAAAACTCAAAATTATTTCAAAGAATAGAAAAATTTTTAAATTGTTTCTAAAAATATGCTATGCTTTGATTTTTTTATTTATGATAGAAAGCTATAAATTATCTTATCAATACACTTGCAAATACTTATTATACAAAAAATTTACATTAGGCACTAAAAGAACGAAGAGTTATTCGTTTAGATATTTAAACAATAATAAATATAATTCTAGTTTTTAATAAAAATAATAAATTTTAAATTAATTAAAAATAATGTTTTTTTTAAGTAATGTAACTACATATATTCTTTTTTGCTATTGATAATAATTTTTTTTGTTTTTATTACAGTCTAATAAGGAAAATTTTACGCATTTTTTTTTGTAAAATTCAGTTTCTAAGTTCAGGTTAATTTATCATTTTGTAAATTATGTTCAGTATGGTAAATTTAGTATATACATGTATATCTCTGTTATTAGATTCTTTTTTATTTTTTTAAAATTCATTCTTTAGTAAAGGTTTAATGAAATTATTTATTTTAAATGTATTGTACTTAAAGCAAACAATACAAATATGAAAAATAATATTAAACTCTTATACATTCTGTTAAGAAAACAGATATAGGCATTATAGGTTTTGGTCTCATTGATACTGTCGCAATACTGAATTTTTATTACATACATTTTTGTAAAAATTAATTTTTTAAAGAAAAATGTAAACACATTTTACAGCTTAAGAGTTATTGTTTTAGTTATATCTAATGATTTATGTTATGTCTGAGATAAAAGCTTATAAGAGTTCAAATTTCGTAATAAATGATGCATTGTGTTATTTGTATTTTAAGGTTTCTTTACACTCACAATTTCAAAGTTAGTCACAAAAAACGACCCCTCAGGTACATTAATCTTAAATAATGATCTTTCTTGAATATATAAGTTACCAATTTTGTCATAAAGAAGAAACAAAATAGCATAAATTGATTAGTAATTGAAAAAAATTTTCTTCGTAAAAATTCATTTTAAAGTTTTTTTTGATATACGAAGCACAATTTGACGCACTATGCCTTACTTATGATTACCTATAAATGTATAACAAACTTTAGGCACAACATTTGCTTCAAGTTTAAGCAGATTAGCATTTGCCATTAGAAAGAAGTTAAGTGCTTTGAATAGAAAAAAAAATCTAAAATAAACTCGGTGACGAGGCTATTTACAAAATTACGTGAAGTCGTGAAATTTTTTTTTTATTCATGACAGTTCTTCAAGGTTAAAAAAAGAAAAAAAAGTGGAGGCTAAACAGGAGCATTTGAAGAATTTATGTTTATACTATATATACTTAGTGAAATGGAAAATAGATTCTGTGAGGAAAGGGTTTTTAAAGTGTTTACTCTCGGATATCATGAAAAATGTTTGTGGGGAATTTTTACGGGATAATTATTACTAATGTGAATGTGTTTGTAAATGAAAATATATTCCAGTAATCTGACAATATAAATTCATATTTACGAGTAAAAAGCGAAAAGAAAACCAAGTGTTTTATGTCTATATTTTATAACTTTTCTACTTTCAGAAAAGCTAATTTTTCTATTAACTTTCACGTAATAAACATAAAAATGAAATTCTTAAGTGTATTAAAAAGTCTAGAGCATGATATCAAAACTTCCTAATTTAGTAAAGGTATTTTATAAAAAAAATAAATAAATAAAAAAAAACTGTTTTTATCCTTGCAGAGATATTTTTTAAATAAAATTTTGTATACTACATCTAAATCCAACTTATTTTGATTATTTTTCTATCATTTTTCTCTTTCTATAAAAAAAGCACCGGATATTTCATTTAATATATTATCAAGGAATTGCTGCTTAGAATAAATTTAATTCAAATAATTATGAAATTCATTATGCAATGAAGGTTTATTCCAGCTTTTTAGCGTTGACTTATTTTTATAAATAAGAGTTTAATTAGTAATTTAGAAAAAAGAACTCAATTTTTGGATAAAATGAAACAAAACAAAAATAAACAGTAACGTAGCATTTAAAATTTTAAATATTTGAAATAAACCGTAATTTTTTAAGCTTACTTGTATAATCCAACTATGATTAATTTCATACCGCTTAAATTTATGATTTTTAAAATAAACAAAATAATTATGATAAGGAGAATTTCAGATAGTACTAATTAGCTAATAAAATGAAACTAATACTTAATTTAGATTTTATGCTAAAAATCTTCAACAATTAAATACATTTAGAAAAAATTCCTTATGCTAATAACAATATTGCAATCTATAAATGACACATTGGAAACAACTAATTTCATTCAAATATTATTTCTGTTATATGATTTATTAATAAAAATTTCTGATCCTAATTTATTTCTCAATACAGATTTTTTACACATTTTAATAAGTTATTACACAAATGTCTAATGAACTTAACTTTTACACAAGCATTTGTTATGAAAATTTACAAACTTTTAAAATTCTATTTTATCAGAATTAAAATAAAGAATAAAATTCTAAAGAAACTATACGTGTTTCTTTCTTTTCTATGCTTTAAATATGCGTATTAAGAAATATTATTTTAGCTTTAAATAATACGTGAAAATTTGCTCTTAATAATAATATTCGCTTACGAATAGTTTAAAATTATTATATATTTGTAAGGTTTATTCTGGCTATTTACTGTAAAAATTATAAGCCTCACATTCAGGTATATATGACAATTAACAAAATATGATAACAAACAAAATTATGTTGGAAATAAAATAAAAATAGTATTATATCTAGAATATTTACTTAATATATACATTACACTAGAATTGCTTTACTTGCATAAAAAGAAAAATTTTTAAATTAACTTAATATTTGCTACTAAGAAGCAAATTTAGTTAAAACTCAGCTATATTATGTATTTTTGCATAAAATGATCTTTTGTCCGCTGACAATAAAAGATATAAAGATTTATCCAAAAATACTATATTTTAAATTGAAAGGTTATATAAATTAATTTTTACAGAATGCCTATACTACAAGATGAAAAATTGCTTTTTTAAAATACTATTCTTAAATATTATTAAACTCTTCTGATAAACAAAATAAATTCTCATATTCACTTTCCTTTTGATAAATTATTTATTACAAATGTACAGTTATCTGAATGAAATATTCTTCGCAAAAAATTTATTTTGAAATGCATTCATAATGTTCCTAGATAGAGGGAACTGAATAAATTTGGGAAATATTTTACAAATATTTGTTTTTATGCATTGTGATCTGCACTGAAAGACAATTCATATACTCCGGAATTCAAATTGAAAAATATATAAACAGAATTCGTGTTTAAATTATGTAAATTTCAGAACTGAAAGTCTGACAAATATGGCAGAAAAATGTCAGAGAAAAATTTCTCAATTTACCATATTTTAGCAATGAACATAGATACAGGATAAAAAAAATATAAAATGACAAGTGCCTTTTAATGCAGAAAAATATGTTTCCCCATGGTGGTTTTTCTTTTTAACAGTATATATACTATAAAGTATCCATGAAAAATTATATCTTGAATATTACGACTTGAAATATGCTGCAATACATCATATGCTACAGTACATCATGAAAGTCATAACTATATCTTTTATGAATTTTAATAAGTCAGTAACTTTTTAAATATATTTACATACATATTTCAAGGAAAAAAGTGAATATTTAAAAAACAAGCAATATGCTTTTGAAATATTTCAAATTCCTACAAGTTTCAAATCAAAATCAATCATAAAATTACAATGAAAAAGATTAGACTCTTTCATAAAATTTATACATGGTTTTTCAACAAATGGAGCTGATGTAAATTTCCGTGAGTATTTAAGGACGTAATAAAGTTTACGAAATAAAGAGGATTTTGAGAAATACTATTTGCTATTACTTTAAAATTTAAAAGATAAAATTTTCAAGAGAGTGTTCCTTAGAAATAAATAAACAGGATTATCGCAAAATGTGTGCTAAGTTTATCGTGTTAAAAATAAGGCTTACACACACAATGACATTACAAATTTTCATTACAAGCATCTCTGACTCTCCAAAAATATAAGACATTTCAGGTGGTCGGTGGGAAAGCGCAAGAGACTGATACAGGTTTTTCTGAAAAATGAAAGCTTTAGAGATAGACCTCATTTGATACCCATGGTTCGAGTGTACTCCTTCTCAATTTAGGATTTTTTCTAGGAAAAACGCTCAAGGTAGGTAAGCTCTGAGGAAGAAGAAATTGAATGATTTCTTACCCTCATTATGACAATAGCAGTACAAACCCTGATTTGACTTCAGCTACATGCAAAATTGCATATGAAGCAAGCAGAGAAATAATTTTTGATTACTCTGGACATACCCCCTTTTTCTTAGTATCATTGTCTGCATTTTCGTTTCCGAAAAGTTCAACGTGAGATTACATCCACTAAAAGTAGATGGACTGTTGAAGAGAAGTTAGTTTTACTTGGGTTAAATAGAGTTATTTGTTTCCTCTCCAATGTGCGGATTCAAATATAGTGACGTTGCATTAGACTGCAGCTATCACTAAGAATCCAAATGTCATCATTATTATTTTCATTTAGAATGGACTCAGGACCAACATCGACTATGTTGGCCATAACTAGAAAAGTTTGTCATAGTATTTGGCATTTCATAAAATATGATGTTTAAAAAACTAAGGAAAATAAACTTTTGCACTGAACAGAAATTTAATCAATCAGATATTAAAATAAAGAAACCCATTAAATTAATTGGAAAGCTGCTTATATTAGCTAAAATGCTAATGAAAACTCAAATTAGGTTGCCATAGGCCATTTGCTGTAATATATAGTAAAACAACAGCAGGAAGACATAGAAACTAAATTACTCCCTGATGTAAACCAAGAAATTTAAAGATCTAAATAAGAAAATTGAAAGCTGACCAACTTGTCAACGTGCCTGACTGCGGATAAGGAGGTCCTGGGTTCGAATTCCGGTTTGGACATGGATTTACTTTCTCTCTCTATCTACCCTGTCTTTGTCCTTTCCAAGTATGAATGAGGTGTGAATGGTTAGCATAGATATCCTGTAAATGGGTACCTATGCCATGTGTGTAGAGCAAAGTCGTACTTTCACCTTCATGGTGCTCTGATTAAAACGAAAGACGCTCCCAATTGACTTAAATTCGCATAGCCAAGGCATAGCGAGCTTGCCTTGTCCAAGTGTCATTAGTAACAACAACAACAAATTTAAAGATTAAGTGCGGCTAATGTCTGAAACTCATCTCAAGAAATGTCGCCTCTTTCCTATTGTCAAGTTCTCCAGACACATGTGTTTATAATTTGGAAGAAGATAATGATAAGAATATAAAGATAAAATCAAAAATATAAGAACAACCATTAATCAAAAGAACTATACCATAGAAACAGTTACTTCGAAACAAAATGTAAAACCAAGGATGATTATATTAAATTAAAGGAAACTTAGGAAAACAATTTAACCATTGAAGAATAAATATTCATACATCTCCAAAATGATTATCTTAAATATAATAGAAAATTCATGTAACAAGACTTTGTAATTAACAATATAAAACTAATATTGTCTAAAGTAACAATAGAAATAGGAAATACACAAATGAGAAAAATACCTATTAAGCTTAACAAATGGAGCTATATAATAGAAATACCATGAAACAGCTACTAAAACTTTTAAAAAATAGTTTATTATAATTAGGAATGAATAAATTCTGAATTGCAAAAAGGTTGATAAAATGTTAATATTTTTAACATAATACCTAAACATCCCCCTATAAAAACTGCTATTCTGGAAAATATGATGAAGACCATAAAAATGGAGTTTGTAACTCCAGGGAAATAAGATAAATAACTTATTATGAAGCAACTAAAAATGGAGCTAAGTTCTCTAGACGGTTTACAACATAAGCTGTCTCATATCAGCACCAAATGCATGCTGAAAATATACTTCTTGTACTATTGAATATTCAAACAATCGTATATTCACTTATTTCATAAAATTTTAACTTGCACATTTTCTTAAATTTATAATATTATGTACTCTTATTATAAATGCATTTATTTCTAAATCATAAGCCTTTTATAATGTAAATATTTAAAATTAAATAAAAATATAAATTTGCAAAATTTTTACTCTAAATGAATTGTGAATTCTCTCTGCGCTGAGAGTCCTAACCTTAAAAATCTAAGTATATATCTATTAAAATAAATAAATTAAAGTTAAGATAGGGAAGCAATACTTTCTAAATAAAGATATAGTCCAGGATTCTCCCACTAATTTATATAATATTTGACAAAGCGAGCTTATCTTCAAAGATGGAGGAATTGTAGGTCAGCTAAAAAATAACATTCTTTGAAAGATATCTGCACCTCATAGCAATACAAGCAGCACTCAATGGAACCTGTTTTTAACTTTTCAAGCTACATTCTAAAGCGCAATAATAAATTGAAAAATCGTATTAAAGTATAAATGTGATGGGTATCAGATAAAGAGCTCTAAGGATAGTCACATCAGGATCCAAGTCTTTACTGCAATGTCTTTATGGATATTTGTGCATTTTCTTCACCTCAGTATAATGTATTCTAAATGTTTATTACTAGAAAATTCAGGATTTAGATCCCGAATTTTCTAAAATATTTTAGATGTTTCTTGTAATTAAGTTTCTGGTGTTCAAGTACCAATTTATTCTGATAGTTGTATATGCATTTACTAGAAAAAAGTGATAGTTGATGAAGCCGGATTAAAACATATACGTTATATATATCAACACATACGAAAACGTATAAACGTAGAAATCAGTGTATATATTTAATTTATTTTACATTAATTAAGTTTTCCAACATCTTAACAATGAATATTTTAAATGTGATATAGCAAAAGACTAAACTATTTCAAATTTAGTTCTATTGAAGAATTATATTTCAGATTAAAATATTTACCAAAAATATTATTTAAAAAATACCTTCCATATAGAGCATAAAAATATAATTATTTTACCTTCAATCTATTCATTCTAAATCATTGCTTATAAAAGCGCATTATGAAGTGATGACTTGAAAATGGTAAAAGCTCATTATAGAGTATTATGCAAATGATTAAAGTTTCACGGTCCCAGATCTTGCTCAACACAGCCCATTGTACAGCTGTTCAAATTCTATAAACAGAAGGTTGTAGTTGAAAATAGTTTATGGTTTTCTGCTAGTGGTAAAACTAGAGTAAAACACGCCAATGGTCTTAGCGATGGAAGAGTATGATATTTCGACAGTTTAAAGCAATTGAATGATAAATAATTCTCTGTCTTACTGTAATAGAATTTTCGGATCGTGTTATAGCATTTCACATAAAGCATAAAAGAAGTACAAAGATGTTAGTTTGGAAGCAAGTGTTCAACGATAACTGATGGCTAAAAAATCCAAAAGTGGACGTCAAAAATTACAATGATAAACACCTTTTCTGCATGATCATGATAATAGAATGCGCTTATTCATCTTGAAAGTTAGTAGCACATTGGTTCATTGTTGCATGCGCATATAATTCTCTTCTTCATCAATGTATTGACATGTACTACACCATATGTGACTAATTAGAATTCTCTTGTACAGGATCTTTCTTTTGGGTGAAATGAATTTTTGAACGTAAATTTTAGCCGCATATTTACTAGCCTAACCAAAAGCTGTAAGGTTTTTTAAGGCTTATTTTAAGCAAAGCACATATAGCTTCTTCTTTGATTTGTTTATTTGCTACATATCCTGCTCACTGAACATGTATGAAATTTCGTTGATTCTCTTTTTACTAGGGATTTTGTTCTACGGCTTCTACAGGTAATTACTTTTTACATTTAGAAGTAATTTGGAATGTTCTTCTTCTAGCCGGCATTTAAAATATCTTGTATCTATTTTCATTTACGAAGTGTCGGCCTGCGGAGCAAGCCTTAACTTCTTCATCAGTAATAAGTCCTTGAAGGAAGACATTGTGTTACTGACAGGGAACGCTAGTCTTGAAGCGTGAGGAACCGAGTCTTGGCGGTGAGAGCCAATCAGCAGAGAGCTGAGGGGCAGAGCAATGAGTAGAACATTTTTTATTCTACTTGAAAATAGAGGAAATAGTAAAGTTGAAATAAAATTGTTATATACAGTGAAAACAAAAAAAATAAGAAATACTCCTGAACAAATGAAGAGTAATATAAGTTTAAGTAAGGCTATATACTGTATACACAAAAATTATATTAAATATATTCAGCTAAATGTCTGGCGATTGGCCTTTATTTACAGTCTTCTATGAGATACTCATAGCGAAAAACTTGATTAAATGCACCACCTGTGCAGTTAATTCGCATTTAAAATATTCTCGATTGCATATTATTTTGTATAGTAGCACTTATTTCAGTGAGTAGTAGCTATAATAATTACTCTTTTAAACAAGTAATACATCTTTACTTTAAAACTATTTAATTAATTTGTGACACTAAACACCACAAAAAGTCTTATTAATAGTCAAAAACATTAACAAAAATTAAATTATAATCATATAATCCTAAAGAAAAAAATTATTTGTTATTTTTCAAAGAAATATGTGAGATGTGTTATGAATGGGACAAAGACACTCTGGAGACATCATTAATAAATGAGTTGACAATCGGAAAAAAAGGAAGCTTCTTATGACCTTTAATTTTTATTCACAATAAATTTCCTAATCATTCATTAAAATAATATTCCATAAAAAATAATTCAGAATTGCTATGAAAGCTGGAATTTAAGTTGGGTAGTTGAAGTAAAAAATGCATTTTAAATGAGTAAGACTAAAAAATATTCATTTTAGTTATAAAATGCATAGATTTTAGGATACAACGCTGCAATTTTAATGAGTATTTATAAAATTTAATTTAATTTTATTTTAACTTTAATAGTCTGCTAAAAATATTTGTTAGAAATTTTCAGATTAACATAATTCATAATATTTAAATACCACAATAAAAAAATCTGCAATTAATTACAAAAAATTTCATAAAACATTCAAATTTTATAAATTGAGAATTTTGAAGTATTAACTATAAAGAAACTATTTTCTGGCTTCAACTCATAAAATATGTAGTGATTTAAGCTTTGATTTACAAATTATGAGTATTTTGAATTTTTTAAAATTTATTCAATAAATTTGTCAGCAGTTTTTCGTCTTTTATTGCTAAAACACATGAACATAAGTATTACTCTATTTCATATATTATAAATTAAACAACAATTATAATTATTCATAACTTTTTATTATAATTATAAGTCAGAGCAATTATTAATTATTTTTAATAATGTAATTACCACATTAGTACTTATGATTTGCCAGCTGGATGACAATTTTTATATTTCATTTTTAAAAAAAAATTACACATACTTAAGTGCAAAACATTGAATCAATGGTTGTCAGATATTTTCTTTATTTATGCAATTTAAGGGCAAAAATAATAATCAAAGAAAACTTGTTTCGGAGAGTATGGTGCGTATGGTAGAAATTTTCAGCCTGGTTCTGCAAATTTTTTCTAATTCTGAAAAACATGAGGCCTAGCATCAGTATGAAGCAGTATAATTCCTTTTTATCGATATCATCTGAATATTTCTTTGAAATAAATTTCTATTTGTCAAATGTGTCAATTCCTGACAATACAACTCTGAATTTTACAGTTCTATTTGTTTCAATAGTTCAAAATAAATATAATGGTTCTTAAACGTCCCACTATATGCACAACATTCACATTTTCAGGCTCACAATATTCTCTATTCCTTATTATGTTTTCATAAGTAATCAGCTTTTGATCTCCAGAAATCAACGGGTCCAATTTTTATCAAGCAAGCAGATATGAGCATGTGATACCTTGACTACTTTATTACTTGTCACTATACTTATAATTCTGCCATCCTGAATATTCCCACGACAATTCTTTTTTTGTGAATATAGTCAGAAATGGTTTATTGAGCTGAATAAATTTTCTCTACAATCTCGGATTTCGTTAAAAATAGTTATGTTCTAAAATCACCTTGTCGTACCGTTGTCATTCAAGCTTGGTCACCTAGAGCTAGAAATTTCCTTATTCAAGAAATTTCCTTGTATATAATATATTTATAAGTATATATATTATACTCTGATGAAAAGGAACACGTTTTTATTCCAATTTTCTTAGTATATTTTCTCTCTTTTTTCTTTATTTAATATCTATTTTATTTATTTTCATTCTTCTGAAAGGTTTTTCTCTTTGATTTTATTAAAAATTTATAATTCTTTTTAAAATGCATACAATTTTCATGTTAAACAAGAAATTTTACATTCATGTAATTTTCCTGTAACACAAGAAAGTTTTCATTAATATATTAAGAAGTGTTCTTATGGAAATAGTTTTGTGTACATTAAATACTGTGTAGATAGCATTCTCTATTTTTAAATTTATTTTATATGTTTATTTTATATTGATACATGCTCAGCTTACTAAAATGTAAATTAAAGAATCTGTCGGGATACTGTGATAAGTTGGTGCATTTCTCTGCATTCCAGTCACATTTCTCTTTAATTTTTTTGAGCATTCATACCGTGTTTGATTAATATAAGGCACTTCTTTAAAGAATATTTTTTAAATTTACCTTTCTGTAACAGTTTTTATTCTTGATGAGTGGTATTATAATCTTATTGTAAACACACTTTTGATCTGTAAATTCGAAATCAGAAGTAATTTACATTTACTTTTTTCCCTATTTAAGTCCATAACATTCATCTTATTATAATTTATAAAGGTCATATTTATTAATGAATTATATGTAGAATAAGAAAATAGATCATTATGTGACATTATCTAAATGCTCTATTCAAAAATGATTCAGCATTAAGCTGAGAAATAAATGATAAAACAATAGCTAAATAACTGTTGAAGCCCGGTGGCTTAGTGGCAGCGTTTCACGCTCCCATGACACAGGTCCGAGGTTCGATCCTTGGGCTGGGCAAGGTTGACTCAGCCTTTCATCCCTTCAGTGGGTCGATTAAGTGAGTACCAAGCATGCTTGGGAACTAAACACTGGGGGTCTTACGTTAGGCTGACCACCTAACTGGGACATATGCTTCGCACGCCTGGGCCCTCGGTTTTGAAAACAGTTATGGGCACCGTAGGCCTTGGCCCACATAGGCTGTCGTGCTACGGAGTTTAGTTTAAATAACTGTTAAATTATTCGGACATTATTTTATCACTGATTTCTAAATCTATGTTAGATGTTAAAATATTTGTTATCTATGTTAGATGATGGTTAGATGTAGGTTAAAAGTTTAGAAAGTGTGTGAACAAGAAACTCTCTAATAAGATAAAATTTAATTAAACTAGAAAATGTAAATTGAAAAATTAATTAATTATCAAAGATCAATAAGAAAAGCTCTTCAAATAATGAGCATATATTTTTTATAGAATAAAACAAAAAACAATAAATAAAAAAAACTATTTGAAATTTAATATTTCAATGAAAAAGGAAAAAAAATAACATATCAAGCATCAGATAAATATATCAAATTTTACATCTAAAATTTTAAAAAATGTTTTTCAGTTTTATGGATGAAACATTTCAATTATGATTATATTCCTTAATCTTGATTAATCTTGTTCTAATTAAATAGGATTTCTTAATCATGATCCAATTAAATAAAATTTTAGCAGTAATTTCTTTAAAGGTGCTTTGCAATTCTTCGCCTGAAAGATACTATGTAAGTTTTAATTTTTAAATTTTTTTACCTCAAGGAATTCTTTTCTTATCTCAACACTTGTCGCATAATTTTGGTTCATTTATAAGATAATTGCTCATTACAAAATTTAAAAATGTTATCTTCCAATTGTTTCTGAATAACAATAAATGAGTGTTATTAAATTAATTTTAAAATTTAAAAAAAAAACTGAAAAATATCATTTATTTTTATTAAAGGAATGCCTTTTCAATTTCACTAATTTCTAAACTTCAATGAACAAAATATTTAGTATTACTAATAAAAGTTTTCTAAATACAGGGCAAAATATTTTCACTTTTTATAGGCAATTGAGTCAGATATTGATTACTTCGTTTATAAGCGTTATTTGGAGCAATCAATAAGAACATTAATTTAGGGAAAGTAAGTTGTTGTGTTAAAATGTTAATTAAATTTTTTGAGTTTTAATCTTGTTTACACTTTCTTTTTCAATAAAATTTATTTTAAATTCTTTTTACATAAAATTATATTTTTATAGCTTTGCCAAAAATTAGAATTGTGCCAAAAATTAAAAGTTAAAAAATGATTTATAATGTTAAAATTTTCGAATATGTGTTTATTCAAAAAAATGCATTAAAACAATTTCAATTAAATATTTTAATTTTAATCTCTAATTAATACCACAGTTAAAAATACAAAAATTAAAATTTTAAACCTATTTCATTTTTGAACCATTTGTTTTTAATCCTTAAGCATCAATAAATTATAATCTAGTATATTTTTCCAACTTTATTATGAAATCAATTATAAAATGTTATTTTATAAGATCCGTTATTTCTTAACCCATACATTAATATTTAAGACCATGTAATATATACCTTATATATATATGTACATGTACCTTATATATACATGTAATATATACCTTATATATATATATATATATATATATATATATATATATATATGTATATATATATATATATATATATATATATATATATATATATATATATATATATATATATATATATATATATATATATATATATATATATATATATATATATATTATTTTTTAATTGAAAATAGCTAAAAACTTTATTGTTTAGATATAAACTCTAAATCCCTACAATGTATAACAGCATATTATGTAATTGTTGAAGAATAAAACTATGTGAAAAAGTGATAAATAACAAATAAATATGACATAATTCTAAAATTAATTTTAGAAATATTTTAATAAATATACTTATTTTGAATTATTATGATTAATGCAATATAATATTTGTTATAAGTGATGAAATTTAAAGTTAACTTTAAAATATTTTCTTAATAATATAGCAAATATATTAATTATATTTTATTGGAAAATACTATATAAACCAAGAATCCTTTGACAAAGAGCATAAGATTTTCCTTATTTAATTGCAGTATTTTTCAATGTTTCAAATGTTAAAATTCATCAGTTGAGTAATCTCTTGTAGTTGATAACTTGATGTTTCATCTCGTATGTTATATGTAATTTATATAAAGCATTTTTCACACAATATGAACTGCGAAAGTCTATTTCATTTAATCAAAATCTATTTTCATTTAATGTCAATAAAAAATTAAATATTCTTAATGAAATTAAAAGATGAAATTAGCATGGAATCTAAGAGAAGTTGTAAAATAATTTTCAGTATCAAACAAAAAATATTATTAAAATTATTTCATTTATTTACATGTTTTGCAATTCATCTCTATTGAATAATATATTGTTGCTTTATATGTGCGTTATTTGCATTTACTAATTGGGGAATTCGCTTAATTTAAGAAGTAATGTGTCGTGGTTTTTTGAGAAATCGATAAAAATTATTTTTTTTTATAAAAATATAAATTTAATATATTAGTGAATAATATTTTGAAAATTCTGCTAAAAATCTAGAAAGCATTCTGTAACTATTAATTAGAATTATTTTAATTAATAAGCACAGGTACTTCTGTAATTAATAATCACAATAAAAAAATCCATTCCTTATGATTTGTTTTAATCAGAACGATACTTGAAATAATAATTAGAGAAGAATATGGGAAGATAATTTTACTGGAGCAACATATATTATTGTAATTTAATACTAATTCTCATTATACAAATGAATCCTAATTTAATTTATCTTTTATTATATTCAGTTGTAATACATGTGTTTTATATTATGTTACGTTATTACAATATTTTTAAATTTAATTTATACATTGTAAATGATAATATTTTTGATTTTATAATGCTTAGAGAGGATTAATTAAATTCATAAATTAAGATTAAATGAAGATTATTATTGATTAAATTCTGAAACTAATTTGCATAGAATTTTGATACTTATTTAATTTTAAAATTATATTATGCAAAATTAAGAGTTTGTTCGTATTACAATTGCAATAAACCATTTTACTAAATTTTTGAAAAACAAAAATCAGTTGAAGAAATGACTAGAAAAATGTAAAAAGTAATGATATATTTTTGAATTACTAATATTCAAGTAAGATGCACATTTTTTATGACATATTTTCACTTTAATATAGTTAATATTAATTAACATTTTTATCATACACATAATATGATATATAATATGTATAATATCATATATATTATACATAATATTTTGCAAAATGTCATTATAAATTGCAAAATTGTCGGAAAAATAGTTACTACACTTTTTTTAATAATATAAGGAAATATGATTGTCTGTATTTTTTTTGGTAAACGCTAAAGTATTTACTAAGATTTTATCACAAAGAAGGACATTTTTTGGTAAATATTTAATAAATGTGCTGTAATATTTTAAAAATCCATATTGTATCATTTTAGTGTTTAATAAATAGAATAAATGTAAATGATAATTTCTGATTAACTTCTGTTGGATTGAAAATGCAAATAACAAGAAGGAGTGGCAAGAAAATTATGCAAATTTCAGGGTTGATGATTCTTACTGAGATCAGCAAATGATGTGAAATCCACAGCTCTGCAGCACACGTAGGATAAGATATAAGGTAAACAAACATCACAGCGGGCAGTATTTTCACCGTTATCGCGCTTGGAAAACAATTGTTGAAAGTTTGTTGCTATCGGAAAGTACGGTTGTTATTGCAGAGAATGCCAAACCAATGACGAAGAAGCCAGTTCCAGCACATAGACGAATTTACGAGAGGCATGGTGATCGGACTGAGTGAGGCAGGTATGTCCTTATGACAAATCACATTCATGATGCCACAGCTGGTGCACCTGGACACGTCCACAGTGCACCAGCTGTGGCAAAGATGGTTGGAACAAAGAAATATGAAACATTTGTTGGGTGCTGGTGCAGCCAGAGTGACATCAGCACGTGTGGATTAACTCATTCGGCGGGAGGGGGTGTTGTACCCGCAAAGCACATCCACCGAAATTCTGTAGCATGACACCCTGGACGCTCCTATATCGAGAAAAATTTTGACGGCGATTGGTTGCTAGTGTCCAGTGCTCATGGCGTCCGTTAAGAAGACTACCATTGACCCCACAGCATAGTCAACAACGTCTGAAATGGGTGCCTGATTAGAGCAATGATGGTGAGAGAGTAGCACAGGATAGTCTTCTCAGGTGAGTCACGCCTTTGTTTTTTCATTGATAGTCACCGTGCATGAGTGTGGCGTTGACGTAGAGGCAGGTCCGATCCTGCAGAAAATACAAAACGCTCTACAGAGTGACAACGTGGCATCATGGCTTGAGGCGCCACTGCGTATGATTCCAGGTCATCGCTAGTTCGTATTCAAGCCACTATGACAGCTCAACGTTGCTTTAGATGATGTGCTCCAGGTAACAGTTACCGCATTTAAGGTTTATTCAATACCTTTTATCAACAGAATAACGTAAAACCACACATTGCTCGCTTCAGCCAATATGTCCTGCAAAGTGTACAGCTGCTTCCCTGGCCACTCTCCAAATCTCTCATCAATCGAACACATCTGGAATATGACAGGAGGCCATTTGAAGACCCTTTCACTGCTTCCTTCAGGAAACACACTTTGGCAAACAATTGACAGGGAACAGGGAGCTATTTCTCAGGACGTCATCCGTACTTTCATTGACTTTGTGCCTAGACACGTTGATTCGGGTATCGCCATCCACGGTGGTCCTACAACCTACAGACCGGACCCTGCTCTCGCTTTATTACGCATATAATTTCGAAATACAGTTCTCTTATTGTTTTTTTGCTGTTTTTCTCTTTTTGTTGAATTTTCTCCTTTTTTTTTTTTGCTACTTCTTTTTGAGGATATTGGGAAGTGCAATAAATTTAAATAATGAATGATGACTTCTGATTATAAGATATATAAATGGTGCAAAAGAAATAATACTGATTTATACACAAATCTTTAATTTAAATATATTATACTTTCTTAACAAAGTAATTTATGTTTATACATTTTCTAATTAGTTATTCAAAGAATAATTTGAATTATTTCATTAAGCTTAGTAATATTTTACTGTATGAATCCATAACTTCCAAGTGGAAGGAAGAAATATGTATGAAATAGAGAATTTTTATGGTTATTTATTAGAAATTAATCAACTCTTAAATTTTTACTAAATTTTATTTAAATTTAATATTAAAATAACATGTCATTCTAATATAAATTTAAATACACTTTATTGATGTACAAAAGGCATTAAATATTAAATGTGTTGATCATTACTTAAGAAACTTTTTTAATCAAAGCATTTAACTTAACATTATTCACAAAGTTATGCATTAAAAAATTATAATCATGTTGCTTCGCTACAGTTAATAAAAACAGCAATAACATTTAATTTTGCAATTTTTTCCAATTTTAAAGGAAGACCATTTTTTACGTCTTGTTTAATATATTCACTTTATCAATGCACATTTTTATTTTTTAATGCTATATGAATATACATATCTCGTCTTTAGTTTCACCTTGTATTTTGGTTGGAAAAAATAGATGATTTAAAAATCCCTTTTAAATATTGCCTGAATTAGAAAAAAAGTATTAAAAATATCTTTATTTATACAAATTTTTAAAAAATATGAAAAAAATCAACTTTTTTAGTATTTATTGTCTTCTTATTATACATAATAAAAGTTGCAATTTTGCATGTGTCATATGACATTCTTTATTATAAGGTTATATGATTTCAAATTATATATTATAAAAATAACAATTAAACATTTATTAGCGATTATAGTCATGACATCATTAAGCAGTTACAAAATGAGTAATTCAAATGTTAATTTTTATCATAGAGTTATGAAAAATTTAATATGACTGTTGGATAGTTTTATACATAGCATATATTCATATGATATGAAAAACATCCCAATTTGTAGATATCTTTTAAAACTTTTTCATAATAACCGTATGTAAATGATTTTTAGCTTAATCCTGAGATGATCAATTTATTGTTAGAAATTATTTCAGAAATAGGCATAAGCCTATTTCTGAAATAATTGAAGCCTTATTTGAAATTGGAGTGCATTTTTACAGAAATGCACACCAGCATGCTTCTGTTTTTGACATAATCAGTTTTGTAAACGAAATGGCATCACTAAGAATATTTTGATCCAATAAAAGACCATTACATAGATGGGATAAAAGACACTTAATTTCCTTCCATTGCAGTGAGAAGAAGACACATTGATTATCACTTACATTCTTTTAAAATAGTCTATAAGAGTAATGGTAGCCTAGTGGCTAAATCATTGGATTTCCATTCGGAAGGGCTGAGTTTGATTCTTTGTACCATGGGTTCCCAAACTTTTTTTTCTCGTGGACCACTTTCAAAGTTTTCTTATTTTCGGTAGACCCCCTGCTGCTACATTTCTACTGTATTTCGAAAGCAGAGGCTACAGAAAAAGTGTGGTCTAAACTGATACACACTCCTATTCGTATGGACCTCCCACGACAAATGTTTAGTGCAAATTTTAAAATTCAGAGTGGACATGACTATCTTCGAGATCATCTTTGTCGTATTAGCATTTTTAACTCCCCTGACTGCCCCCTGTGTTTCATAGGAGAGGCAATGAATTTTAGTCATTTGTCCGTTTGCCCATCTCTGGATAACGTTAATTCTATACATGACAACTATCATATGAAGGCTACTTTATATTGGGCAGCTAGAAGGAAAATGGCCAATGCGGCCAATTCCTGACGTAGGAGAAAAAAATGTATTTCCGAAACTCCTAAAAATTAGCATCCTAAATTGGGGGTGTTAAGAAGAAAAGAAAAGTAGCACATTTTTTTTGTCCTATTTATTAAAACAATACTTGTGGTTAGACAAAATTATAAACATTTATTATTACAAACAATCAACAATTAATAAAAAATCAACAATGAATTCTGAAATGTAGATGAATAATAAAAAATAGTTATACTTTTAATGAGATGGATGTACTTGATGAGAATTGACAGCAAATTATCAATATTTGGCTTCAGTTTTTTAAGAAGTAATCTCAAATCTGCCCGTGCTGTGATGTTCAATTTGCTACTTTTTTTTGTTAACAGGTTGGTAATGGCACTAAAACTTCTTTTGATAAGATATGACGAGGGAAACGGTATCAAAAATTTTCTCGCAATTTCCTAGAGCCCAGGATATTTTTCGAAGATGTCTGCCTGCAGCCAAAATGATTGACAGCCTTTTTTAAATTTCACTTCAGTTCCTTGTTGGTGCTGAGCTCAAGTAGCTCCTCTTGTAATACCACATTCGCTTCTTCTGTTTCATCAAATGGGGTTACGAACCATGGTGGTATTTCCATGGTCAGAATGATCTTCTAATCTATTTTTGAAGTCATCATGCAGGGTAATTAAATGTTGAGCGTAAGTATGAATATCCTCGTCAAGACATTACGTCTGTGACAAGTGCAGAAACTGGGAGAATTCACGCTGACTAATATTTTGCTTCATTAATTTCAATTTACCAAGTACACTTGTACTATTATCTATTATTCTATTCAATTTTGTGTTTGAACTGAGTCTCGAATATTTTTGAATATCTGCCTAGTGAATGATGTTATCTGCCTACGTTGATAGGTAAATCCAAGACAAAATTTCTGTTCTTTACTATGAAAACCAGAAATTTTTTGTGGACCTCCACTTATAACTTTTGAAGCCCTGTTTTCTTTTCTCGTCTGTGTGGACCCCCGTGTGGTCTCCTATGGAGGTCCACCTGGACCATTTTGGGAACCTATGCTTTATACCAAAAAAAACCCACAGAGTACATGCGATATACATGCTCGTTAAATCTGTGGAAGCAAAAATCCCCTGCTCGGTCGTGGAGCAGTTACTAAGAGTGTAATGGTCTGGAGAAATTTTTCTCCTCCTCCATATTAAAGTCAAAGTGGAGGAAGTGGATCCTCTAATGAGGGAATCTATTGGTGCGTCTTAGAGCAAAGACGTACTTTCACCATCGTGGTTCTCTGGTTAAATGAACGACGCACCCTTCTGAGTTAAGTTTGCCTAGCTGTCGGCTAGCAAGTTCGGCTTGTCCAAGTTTCATAAATAACAACTACAATAAAAGTCTATTAGTGAGAGAAAGCTTTTCATACCTAAGAATCCACGAATTCATATCAATTATTGTTAATCAACGGGAGAGGGGTATTACGTTTCTGCCTTATGCATCTACATTTGTCGGGATGTGTGCTTGGGAATTTTCAAAATTTCCTCACATGCGACGAATAAATCGCGCTCGCTGTAAGTAAAATTTCCGTAGAGGAAATTTAGTAGTTAGACAATAAAACCTAAAACTAAACTGTTCATTAAGTGGTGTCAAAGATACTTAATATTGTATATACACAATCTAAGATCTTACCTATTTATTACATATTTACAATTTGGCCGTGGTAGCCTAATCATTCGGGGATCAGCCTTCCATCCATAAAGACCGGTTCGATTCTCAATGCAGCCAAAGATCCACTGAGTGCATGCAATATACTTGCTCGTTAAGGCTGAGGAATCGAAAGCTCTATTGTCAGTCGCCTAGCAGCTACCATAGGCGTAATGGTATGAAAAAAAATTTCCTCTCCCTTCAGATCAATGTCAAAATTGAGGGAGTGGATCCCTTGGTGGTGCCATCTATCGGAGGAGTAAAAATCGTAATTTCACCTTCGTGGTGCTCTGGTTAAATGAAAGACGCTCTCTACTGACTTAAGCTCGTATAGCCAACGGCATAGTGAGTCGGGCTTGTTCAAGTGTCATAAATAACGACAGCAACATATTTATATGTCATTTTTAATCGATCAACTACTGATTTTTATAAAAAGAAAATCATATATCGGCAAAGCTATTATTTATTTGTATGATTTGCATATGACGAAATAAATAGCACGTTAGTGCAGTAATTTTTGCATCAGACAACATAATTTAAAATGCATTCTTGATTAACATTTATATACCACTTTTACTAAAATTTTCATATTGATTTTAAGCACTTTTATCAATAAACTCAATATTTAAAATGGTCCAACATATTTATTAGAATTGCGATAGATCCTTTGAAATTTTTCGATACTATTTGATATGACAAAATAAATTTTAAATATATGTAGATTCTGGAAAGAAGCATTTTTATTTTAAATAGAGTTTGACATTTTCCTATCTAGAAAATGTATGCTGTGATTTAATAAATGTATAGAATAAAATCAAATTTATAAGAATCTTCATTTGCGAAAGATGTAAATAAAGGGTTTAATACAAGCAAAACAAACTATTTGTTTGCTCACATATTTAATTTTTGAACTTTTAATGTTTCATTTTATTGTATTTATTTTTACTTTCTTGTGTGTTAAACATTTCTGCTTGTCATTTATTTGAGTGCTATTCATCTTAAATTTTTTGATTAAAATGAAAAATTGTGCAAAAAAATATTATGCTGGTTTGTTTAATAATGGAATCAAGTAAGTGACTAAGTTTTTTAGATTTTTATGTGAAATTTATTATTTTTATGTGTATATTATGCATTTGTAAATACTTATATCTGATACGAAATTTTTTATTATTGAACATAAAAAAAAAACATTTTATTTTTTATAAACTTTCGTTTTTGCTCAAAGACAAATTTTTAAACAAGGAATACGTTAATATCAGACTATAACTTTAGTCCTTATTTGATTAACATTTTAGGAATCACTTGAATCAGATAAATAAAAAAAAAACTTGAAAAATCTTAATTAATGTCTTGAAAAATGATCTCTCATGTATGAAGAAAAGATCCTCGATTTGCATAAGTTTCGAACATTTTTCGTAAGATATTAGTGTTAGTTAATTAAACTTTCCCAAGTTTTAATTAGACTGAAAAGAGAAAAGTGTAAATGACCATTTTTTAGATCTTCTAAAAACTGAAGAAAAAATTATGTTGAAATAATATACCGGAAAACTGAATAGTTGAGAAAATTCTTATGTCTGCTCACAAATTAAACTATCTCAAAATTTTTGCTTACACATTGTTAATTCAAATAAGGAATAAAACGCTCTTAATTGTATATTAATTTCTATATTATATAAAAGTTTTATTTTATGAATACCTAATGTTTTTTCCAATTGTTTTTAATAATTTAAGATGGTTGCTAAATTTTTCTAGTTTATAACTGTACCTAAAATGTGTGATTTCGAATATATATTATAACTCGAAGATCATATATACTTCATAATAAAATAGAATGTAATTAAATTAATTAGAATAAAAATTAAACACATACACACCATTTTAAAAATGAAAATTTACCTCCATAAATAAATTTATACATTATTAATGTGAAGGTTTATTTATTATATAATTTAGCAAATAATAATAAAATGAAATTATTTAATTTAAATTCTATTTATAATTATCTGATTACTTGGGACGTATTAACCAAAAACTGATAAAAGTCTGTTAATAAAAAAAAAGTCTTTTTTTCTCAGTTTATATAATCCATAAGCAATTATTTATTCTGATGAAAGTTATTTATTCAGTAAAGAATTGAATTAAATATTTCCAGCAACTACTCAGTAGTTAAGTAAAATAGTTAATAAATAAAAATGTGCAAAAGATAAGTAAGTTTCTGTTGTTGCATACCTTTGGTGTTAAGCAAAGCTAAATCAATTCTATGAAAACTTTTATTCTGAGAAAATCTAACACTAAAATTAGGCTTTTGGGAATATCAATTCTGGAAGGCCTCAGAAAACATAGAATATGATCAGAAGTGACCTGAAGGTCAGCACTTTGCAAACAGGCTGGGAAAATCATTTTTTCATAAGAATAGGCCAAAGATCTCAAGTGTCCACTGATAAGTCTGGTGGTGGATATCTGGTCCCCCTACAACATTTGAGTGGTAAAGCACCTCCAGGACAATCCCTAGTACCATTGGTGAATATGTGGTATTGTCCAAGAAGCATTAACAGGTTTTTTAGTTCTTGAGAGCAGCTCCAAATGAGTCAGTGACTCAGATATGTTTAACGACACCCGTTTTAACCAAAATATCTGCTATTTATTACCATATATATCAACGTGGGAAAGTATCCATTGAAAGTGCACCTCACGAAAGGAGTGAAAAACCACCAGTTTGTATCTTTCCTAATACAGTACCACACTAGTTATTAACAGCTTCTTATACCCATTTTCAAATAACATTACATGCCCACATCTTATTGCATGTATAAATTTGGCGCTTAAAGTATTTGAAACATCCCAGATCTATTTTAGATGTAATTATAAGTTATCGGAAATTATATGCATTTTGAGTACATTCTTGTAAATTTGAGTAAAATAAAATTATTTTATCATTACTTAGACATATAAATAAAATGCATATTTTAATTATTATTTGAGATACTAGATTTGGTTGGTTTGAATAAACAGTTAAATCTTGGATGTTTGAATGAGTAACTCATAATAATCACTCACATTAATGAAAACTGATATAAAAACATACGCTGTTTATAAAAATATATATGCTCATTTTACTATATACTAATTTTAATGAGGAAATTTTATCAGAATAAGATATGATTTTAATTATCTTCGATTTTATCATGTGTTTTTTGAAGAGGTAAAAGAATTATATTTATTTTTCTTATTTTGCAATCTTTAATGTTAATAATATATAAAACACATTTGACACTAAAATCTAATAATATTTTTATTTGTTTAGATATTTCATATTGTGCTTTATAGGTTAATGTAAATATGTTGATTAGAAAGTATTCAAGATGTTATTTATACGAAATTTGAGCAACTTCATAATTGAAAGTTTTTTAATGTTCAATCCTACTGGTCACCCGAAATTCAGCATCAAAAATAACAAAAAGACACATCAAAATTTATTTGGCAGATAACTCGTTATACAAAGACCGAATCATTGAAACTACAATCTCTTGTAAAATATGCATAATGACAAAATTAGTAGTTATTTTAGCCATCATTGTGGTTATAATCGCTACCACACGTATGAATATAGAATCAAAGAGGTTTTGGATGTATACTTGGGGTTTAGTAATCTATGAGGCTGATATATATACTGTCGAAACTAATCTGGTGTAGCAACGGAGGATGTATCCCGAGTCTGTTATTGTGCAAGCTTCGACAACATGTTTCTGATTGGGGATGGATAGAGAGAACAATATGGACAAGCAAGCAATTCAATCTAATAGGCAAACAAAAACACTTAAACATTACATGCCATGAGTGTTCCCGCATTCTCCAATTAGAATGGGTCTAATGGTAAGCACAAAAAATATGAGAGGACCTCCAATTTCAACACGTAGAACTATAGTTCTGGATGTTTGAACGTTCAATTTATCGACAATGCAGGTGCTAAACTGAATTGAATGTGACTCTAATACTAGCCCAAGTAATTACATCTGATGCAAGAACAGTGAAGCGATGCATAATGCAGTTCAGCAGATTATCACTAAAGTGTATCCAGACTCAAATATGACTAGTGTTATGTTGCAGGCAGAAATTGGATTAATCATTAAAAATATGCTGTTCCATTCAATTGTTCATGTCCGATGATCATAGTTCCATTAGAATAAAAGTCTGTGGTTTTGAGTCATGGGTAAGAGAAATGGTTGACTGCTTAAAGTCTTTCCAATAAGCTACAAATGACGTCAAATGATACAAAAGAACAACGAATAACATGTAACAGACAGAATCTGATGTTGTAGTTCATGATGTGGCTGAATTATTCACCATTGCCACGCCCACAATATTCCTGTTATCATGTGCAATGATGCAACAAGGTAGGTGCTATTGGTGTCGTCGTTCTGCTGTTTTCTTCTATGTGTAGTAATTACAGTTTCGCGTCAGAGTTGCTGATCTCATCGTAGCAAACATGTGATGTAAATTTCTCATGATTCCCTTTGTTTCTTTTAGAATGTTGTCTTTTGTGCGGCTAGCAGTATAGATATGGTTACTATACCAAATCCAGGAAGTTATTTTTAGTATGCAAAGATCTTCCATTTCGTCGTCACTATGTTACACACTGTTACGACACGAAACAGGCACTTATTGGACGGTGGAAATAATAGGAAAAAGTTTGTACCATCTGCAATGTATTCGTACTGACAGCAGTGAAGAAAAATTTTAGAAATAGTTTTTACACCATCAAACCACATCCAATGTTATAAAAATTAAGCCCATATGCCATATAATCCAGGATGCCAAATTCTGAGTTTGGAGATAGTGTTTGCAGTTTCTCTTATGCATCTGGCAGCCTGGTTTTGATTACGTTATAGGTATGAGAATCTATAAGAATTATGCAGAAAATTCTATTTTGGCAACCCTAGTACTTACGTCATAACGCACGTCATAATACCTCATCTTGGCAATATTTCTTCATTGCCAAAAAATTCTGAATTTGGCATCCTGGATTATACGGAATCTGGGTCAAAAATTATTCCATTAAACAATGATGCATAATGTCAACGAATAAATGAGAAAAAAGACACTGATGCTTCATTATTCCATCCCGATTGCCGTCGAATTTTCACGCTTGATTAATGAATCAACTTAGTCTAATACTCAGTAAGGAAAGGAAAAAGGTTATAAGAATTTCTTTTTACAAGAATCGTGTTGCAGATGTTAAAGGTTAGTCAATTTTCTAATACTGTCAAGAACAATTTTAAGCATAAAAATATTCTTCCAGTTAATATTCCATTTATTGTTACAAATCATGTTGCGTAAATGTGGGTCATCATCCTGGTTTCCTTGTCCTTTTGAAGAAAGTGGTCCCAAGTATTTTATTTGTTCGTTGAGTGATTTAAAGAAAGTTGCAAAAAGCTTCAGTCACAATTTGCTTAAATCTTTATAATAAAACATATATTTGTAAGCAAAATTTGCAACAATTCTGTCAATGATAATTACTTTAAGCAATTGAGAAATGATGATTAATTACTCATTCACTTGCTTTTAACACCCGAGAATACAAATCACTTGAAAAATTTAATTTATAATGTTTTGGATTTTTTTATTACGTATTTGAGTTCTCGAAGTGCACTGAGAAAGAAATTGAAACTATATGTGATTGATATTAGTTTGACGTCATTGATTAATTTACGAAATTTATTGTGATTAATTTGCAGCTTTAAGTTGAAGAGCAATGGAATCTCTTAAATCAACGAATTATCTTATTGCGCCATCATTTTTTCAAAAGTATTGAGCTATATTATCGCTTCCAAAGTATTTATAAAGTATTCAGAAGTTAGGTAATCCCAAAGTGCAAACAGAATTTTTGCTGCAATATGTTCAGCTGATTTCTAGCGTTGGTGGATATGCATTAAAGAAGTGAAGTGAAATTGCCTTCGATAAAATCCAAAGTCCATCGGGTGGGATTTGAGATTTTCCACAGCAACTTTTCGGATATTTTGAAAACTAGATTTTTCTTTTGATGTTTAAATGGTAACTTTTTTTGTTTGAATTTCAGGGGATCAGGAATCTTTTAATGAATACTAAAAGAAAACAGAGTTTCTGATTCATATAAGGCCAAGTATTCAAATAAACTTCGAAACTCATGACAATATGATTACACACTGGCACATGATTGCATTCATTACAAGATAAAATCAGTCATCCTTACAAAACACTGTGTAATATGATAATAAAGTATTTATTTGCCTCTCCTGTATTCATAACTTGTCAAACAAGGACTCCGTGTTGTGACATTTCTAATTATATAAAAAAGAAATCCACTTCGATGGTGAAGGAACAAGGCTTGTGATGTTCATTATCTCTAAAAATGTTGAAAGAAATGTTTAAAAATATGGTTCTAAATAATTAAGCACAACTCTAACAAAGGTATTTGATATTTTGATTTATATTCAATTTAAATATTTTACAGTTATTTTTTAATTTTTAAACAAAAAATAAAAAAAAGTAAAAAAGAGCAATTAAAAATTTTTTGTACTATTCATTGTAATTCCAAAAATGGATGAAATTATCTTTCAAAGTAAATGAATCTCATAAATTTGTTGCATATTTCAATTGAAAAAAATTGGCTCAAAATTTGAATTTTTTATTCAACAATCCCGCTTTTACAATAACTTGAGTTATAAGATTTTCCAAAGGAAAACTCTTCGTTCCTTTAAGGGAAGCAGTTTCGATAAGTTTAAGAATTATTAATGTAATATAAATCTATCGTTCTTTCCAAAGTCATTTAAGAAGCATTTTGCTTACGTCCTGTTTTTCTAAAGCACTACTTTTAACCTTACTTTCATGTAAAACTAATTAATACCAATTTTGATTTTGACAACAAATATTTTATCAGAGATGGAAAAAATTGTGTCCCTTCAAGATTTTTCTGTTTCAATATTTTTCTTATCAATTTTTTAGATTATGAACTATTTTAAAGAGAATATATACGAGCAATCTTAGGGAATATATACAGATTTTAATATTATCTTTAAAGCCCGCTTTACCAGTTTACACAAATATACAAGCATGTGTATTGCATGAAATAGAAAAGTGAAAAATCATTTAAACAAATTAACTTATTCTTTCTAATTTTTACAAGGTTTAACACTCTCATTTCATAAAATGACTCAACAGAAACATTTCAATATTAGTTTTGCTGGAGTTTTCCTTACTAAGAAAATTTCATATTACATGACATCTTTCCAAATCAATTAAAAATAATAATATCAGTTTCTGCACCCATTCTATCTAGTGGTCAGCGTGCTTTACCGCGGAAAGGAAGGTCCTGGTATTGAATACCATTTCAGGCATGGATATACTTAATGGCTTAAAAGGTAAAAACCATTTAACCAACAGAGGTGGTAATAGTTTCTATTAATTAAATATCCTTGTAAATTACAATTGACTTGCAAGTTTAAGCAATCTATGTTCATGTACTACTGTTTATAAACAATAAATATCTTTTTTAATTACTTTTCAATATTATGATGCGATTTTTATGACCAGCAGTGTAATAAGGTAATATATGGTCACTTTGTAAAACAATAAAGAAATTGAGTTTTGAATTTTTAGTATTTGTAAATTTTTTTTGATTTGTAAATCTTGGTTACTTTATAAAAACTTATTAAAATAATTTAAAAACATAATCAGGAATACCAGGGAAAACTTTGAGGTCATAGGTGACTCCAAGTGGACTGCCGCCATATGCTCGAGCAGGCTTTAAGCCAACCGAATGGGGAGCGTGTCCTGACACGCTTACTGTAAGCGCATGCGCATCTGGTCCGAGTTTCTTTAGGAGATGCTGTTGTAATGCTGTGAGGGGGCGTTTTCGTTCTCCACAAGGGTGTACCTGAAAATAAAGACTTCAAAATTATCACATATGCTCCGTACATTATCATATTTATGAAAATAATTTTAAAATTAGCTTTAAATTACTCTGTCTTACAGAAATAAATTCGAGGAGAACTAATGACATTTGTTGAAACAGAAAAATTAAAATCTAAAAATTCTTTTTAATTTTATTTGAAATTATAAAATAATAATCATTTTTTTGAAAATAGCATATAAGATAATCGAACTTTTTAAGTACTGTCTTAGTATTTAAAGTATTACTTTAAAGCCGCCCATCTTGTCTGGTGGTGAGTGTGCCTGACTGCGGATAAGGAGGTCCTTTGTTCGAATCCCGGTTCGGGCATGAATATATTTTCTCTCTCTATCTATCCTGTCTTTGTTCCTTCCTTGTATGAATGACGTGTGAATGGTTGCGTACCCTATAAACGGGTTCCTATGGCACGTGTGTTCTGAAGAAGTCGGACTCCACACCAAATATGGTTCAGTTGGAAAAGTGGAGCAGCGCACCCCATATTGCCAGACTACTGTGGCACATGACAACAACAACATTACTTTAATACCTTTGAGAATTATGAAGTAACATTTTTTTCTAATTGATTTATTTTCCAGTTTTTAAAAACAATTGTTGAATATTTTATCAGATAATTGGAAATTATTTGCACTTGTTTGTGCATATAAAATTCCAACTTTAAAAATGATAAAGCACAAGTAACCACACCTTTTACGCCGATAACTAATTTTCCTTAAAATAATAAAATAAGCTACGGTTTCTTTTATACCGGTAATTATTTATGCGGTTTTTTGTGCTGGGGAGAGCTTGAAAGAAAACATATTTATGCGTATGATTTCTGCAATGAAAGTTAACTCTCCTAACTTATATTTTTCCGTAAGCTCCTTTCTGTATCTCGATTATAAATAATAAGATAAATCAGAAGCATTTATTGAATATTAATTTTGATTAAATATTTGTCAAATATAATAAATATTTCACTCTTAAGTATGAAACCCATACATGATAATATTTTTTAAATAAGTCAAAAAATAAGTACAACAAAATCATGAGAAACTGTGTAAATGCGTTGGAGATTTTTTAAATTGTCAAAATATCACTAATCTGTTTCGGAGCTATGGCTAAAAAATATCAGAAGCAAATATACTTCTTACTTACTTTTTTTTGCAGAATTCCAAATTTCATTATAGGTAAAGCATTTTAAGGTTAGCTTGTGATATTGCCGTTAAGTAAAAGAATGTGTCTGTGGAATTACATTATATTTAACTCGATAAGAATTGGAAATAAAAGCAAATAAGAAGCTAATGCACAATCAAAAAGGATTCCTGTTGTCCAAAGAATATTTTTTGGCACTGCTAAATATTGTTTATTTGTTACAAACTGTTGATGTATTAATCATTTTGTTAAATATCTTCACCCACTGAAGAGAGAATGAAATTTTTTGTCTAATATTAAGTGGATTCCTTTTTTTATAAATGCCTTAAATAACTAGTGCATTTCAGGTAAACACTTATTGATACAAAAGAATTTGAAAACACTCATTGATTTGTGTCTGAAGAAGCCTCCCACACACCATGCAAATTTGTGAGAACGCCTTCATTTCTTACAATACTGCCGTGAGCTTTATAATGACTTCGGTACTTCAGACTTGTAATAATTATTGATTATTCCTCTACTTCACCAAAACTATTTTTTTATATTATAGCTTGTTTTTTCTATGTATCACTGATTTTTATACAGTTCTTATTTTACATTCTCCATACATATTTGTATTTGGGATTTCTCCTACAAAAATCCATTTTCGAAATTATGGCTTTATTTATCTCCATTGATGCTTATTTTTACCCCATCAGTTAATTATATTTTTAATGGAATACCTTCTACATCGAAGAAATAGATTTTTTTATCATAAATTTATCTACGATTCAGTTTTTACATATTACAAAACTAAAAGGACTCAAAATTACTAAGTATGTATTAAAACGAAAGTCTCCTTTTAAGATAAATTTTATAATAAAATTACTTTTTCAACATAGCAAGTACATAAAGAATATTTTTCAACTATACCATATTTCCTTACAAATGTTATATAACTTAGGATAATTCAATTTCCATAAAAAGTAGTATTACATACACTTATAATATACAAATTTTTTATAAATAAGCATTAAAATGAACATTTATTATATCACTTAAAAAGATCATGTAGATTATCATAATTATTCATAATTATTTCGAATCCCAATCACAAATATTCAAAAGAATTAGTGTTTTATTTTTTGTCTGTTTCCGAAACTGTATAAATATAACAAAGAGACACATAAAATTTATATGTAATATTTATTGTAACAAAATTTTGCATACAAAAGCATTTAAATCAAACATAATTAAAATGGTTAATATTCTGTGATCAATAAGCGAATACTGATAGATTTAGCTCATTAGAGTGGTGTGTTCATTAATTCATTAAAATGACAGACATACATTGCGGTGCAGGCGAGCTTCAGACTCTACCTTTAGATTAAGGGGTTTGGAATACTCGCCCATCACCAAGTGCCTCATAATTTTGAACCATGATCAGGTGACGAGGTCACATCTGAGTTGGCGCCCTCCTCTCCACACCCACAACACACAAGCGGAAGGACTTAGGCGTCACATATTAATGTGAATACGTCCCTAACCCATGGAGCTCCAGCAACCCAGTAAGGGAGACACGTGGCCACCCTCCCAACCACTGCCCGCTGCAAATGATGTTTCACTTTGCTGATCTTAACGGGAAGTGGCGTGAAGCTACTGAGCCACTGGAGCAAATTAGAATGACATTATAAGCAGAAACATTCATCTTAACTACAAATGCTTACTTTACATTTAAACTACGAATTTATAACATCTAATGTAAAAATGCTTAACCGAATAATATTTTAACTATCAAACGAGCTAGTTTTGTTCCGGATTTAAATAATCTGAAAAGTTGTGCACTTAGATGGACCTGGGCACAATTGCTTAACGTACGAGTCTCAAGGACATGAACATTAAATGATGCCAGCAAGTGTGCCTGAGAAAAGTTAGATGCCGGAGTCCAAAGATTGAAATTGATTTTGATCCATAACAGAAAGTAAAAAATAGAGTAATTTTCAGAGAAATTATCCAAAGCAATTATCATCTGGTGGTCAACATATTGCTCATACAGATATATGTACACCAACAAAATTCACTGAATTTTTTCCAACTTTGATCTCTATGTCAAATATTATGCTAGTTATTTCTCATGACTGTATCGCGTGTAATCCGAACACACATGTGCCAATATCAATAATTTAAGACATTGCCAACTTATAGTACAAATTATTTATGGTATTTTTTAGTTAAAAAATTTCACATCACATGTTTTTTTAATTGGGCCTATTTCCTAGATATTAGATCTCGCACGTTTGGTTTATGCTTATAAATATCTCTCATGCATCTATTTTTTAATCAAATTATAATGCCGTTACTGTGATGGATTTTAAAATTTAAAATGTATTAAAAGATGAGAAAACTGCGATTTTATTTATGAAATTAAACGGCATTGTTCATCAAAAATGAATGTGTACGAATAATCATATTATGCAATCAAAATGTAATTTTAATTCAAAAGGGTTTTGTGTTATTACCTTTCTTGCTATTTAAGGATATACCGACACAAACTTTGTTTTGTTCGTAAATTTTTAGCTGTCTCTGTTGTGTGATTTATTTTTTTATGTGATCAGGAATTAATTTGTATTGAGTTAACATAGCATTAAGTTGATTTTTTGAAGTTAAAATATATAAAAAGTTAAAATTGCGCCAATATGGTGCCAAAAATCAGTGACATACTTTTAACGGAAAAGTACCGTGATAACAAAGCCTATGTTCAACTATGCCTTAACGAAATTTATGCACACTTAAAAACATTTTTATGTAGCGTTAGGATCCTTCTCATTCCGCATTATAAATCCACATTCACAGCAAAACTCCATGAAGATGCTCCATCTAATTTCACAATCAAAACCAATAGATAATCACATCCGGTATATTTTGTTACACAGTGATGCGTAGTATATATAGGAGTTGTCTATAACTAGTGTACTACATTTGGAAAGCTTTTTCAAATCTCTGGGTTCACTTTTTAAAAAAAGTAATGACCATTCGCTCTTGTTAAGAATTACTGTTCAATTTGCTGAGAGCTCAATTTGCGAATCGAAAGTGTAATTCATACGAAAGTGCTTGGAATCATATCAGAATTTTAAAATGCTTGGCAGACATCAAGAAAAAATTGGGAATAATTGTTGTTAGTATTCCAAAAGTTTCTGTTAAATTTTATTTATCAGTTTTTGTTCTCTCCATAGATTATATTTTAGATTAAAGACAAAACTAATTGACTTCAACTTTCTTGCAATGATTGAACTCTTAAATAAATTAAACTTTTTCTGAAATTTTGAATGTTTACTTTTCTGAATATATACATGGCATTCCTTGTGCGAACAATCAAGTCTAACTTGGAAATCAGATTTATGAGTCTTTGAAATTATGATATGTGCATTAATGATTCACTTACTAGTTTAGTTTTGTAATAATCCTGGAAATTTATTTGTTGTAATGGACAATATAATGGCCATGTATGAAATTTAAATTCAATACTGTACCAATAAAATGAATAATTAATACAATAATGCTTTGTATTAATAATCCTAATTATCAACATTAGGAAATGTTATTAATGTAATGATTATAATATTAATATTTCTTGTATTTATTTGCAATGAATAAGAGAATTCACTTGTTAAACTATTTAAGTTCAAAATAAAGAAAAAAACTAACTTTTGAAATATTTTTGAAGTTTTTACAAATATCTTAAATGTGGATGTTGTTTCTTAAACTTGTTCCCTACCCCTTAAGCATTTGATAGTGAATTAATTATCTTATTAAAAAAATCAACATTTTCTTTATTTGAATGTATTTAAATGAACTAGAAGTGTTATTTTAAAAATGTAAGCCTTTTTATTTTAATTATTTCCTCACCACGGGAAACTATTGTTTATTTCATGAAGTAGATTTTATAGCGTAAAATACTTATAAGACAATAGAAATTCAAATTTTAGACTGTCAGATGGTACAATATATTTGATATAGTCCCAATAAGGAATGAGAAGAATTCAAAAAAGGACTACCTAATCAAAAAAATGACTTATTTTTGTGAAATTCTCTATAAAAATCATTTGGTCCTACATATAAAGGAATAAAATGTTATATGCCTAAAGATCACATATCATACGTATGATAAAGAATAATTTTATTTGGATTTTTGAAAATTTCGATGAATTATGATTATATGCATCTTAAGTCAATTTTATGACTAACCTTCAAAATAATTTATGTTCATTATAAACATTTATTATTAAGAGGAATTTCTTCTTCAGACTGGAAAACACTTGGAGACAGCATATGAAAGAATCACTTAAAATATCGATTAATATATTGATGAATAAAGATTGATTGATAGATTAAATTAGGAATAAAAATGATTAAAAACATGATAAACTGTAATGGTTGAGATATACCTTTATTCATAAATGAATGAGAAAACAAAGTGATGATCTTACCAGTTATAACAGAATTGGATTTATCACTATCAACTAAATTCTCAGTAAAATCTTTATATAAATGTCAAAAATTACTGGTAAGGAACTACTCAGAAAAAATTATTTGCGTTCATGCAGATTGATTTACAGAATATATATTTTACACAACTATATTTAGTCTAACCTTATTACAGAATATATATTTTACACAACTATATTTAGTCTAACCTTATTTCTTTATTTATATTAGCTTGTAACAGCGCCTACTTCTGGACACACTATTCGCTTGAGAGCGTAGGATTGTGGGTTCGATTCCCACCGTGGCCCTGGGTGTTTTCTTCGTTATTCTTCTGTGGTTGTACACCTGTCATTGTGCTATTTGTCCTATTATCGACGAAGACTTACAAGCGGATCTCAAGAATCAAGCATACAAGTCTGAATATATGTAATGTAATAAAAAAAATTCTGGACACAATTTTTTATTTCAAATAACGTAGTGTAGGACTTCTTACTGCAATATATGTTCTGTTGGAGAGCCCCTTTGACCATTATTTGTTAACAATTTTTAGGCTATTGTAAAATAAAATGATATTCTACAGTTTTAAAAACAAATTATTGCTTTTATTTACATCACTGACATACCATTTAACACGATAATTTTTAATTACGCAATAAATCTATTATTATGAATTACTGAATTTTCTGTTTGATCTCTCTTTCAATACATTTGTACCAAAATGCTAAAGAACTAGACAATATTCTGAAATATTATCTATTTATTCTAATTATTAGATATAATTCTTTTGGATAAGAAATCAGGCAAAATAACTTTAAGAAATAGTGTTGTTTTGTTACGTCAGAGGTTATTTTACATTAAAACTAGCGTTTGATCAAAGCCTTATTGATTGATTCAGATCATATTTTAGAAGAAATATAATTCCATTTTTTTTATAAATTTACAGTAATTATTTAATTTGTCTATTTCTAATATGAAATCCAATATTGCTTAAAAGGGGAAGGTTAATATTTTTATTAAGTTTCTTTGCTGTGAAACTATTATGCAAAACTTAATGGAAACTGAACATTGTATAAGTAAAAGATCACAATACCTAAGATTTACTTAGGTATTGTGATCTTGTGATCTTGAGTTTGAGAAACTTTGTTTCGGAAAACGTGGTTAAGTAAAACGTTTTTCGAAACAAAGTTTCTCAAACTCAGTATTTGAACTATACAATAATAGATAGATTAAAGGCATTTTGATGATTTTTTTGACATATGGGAAATATGCGCAATATGTGAGAAAATTTCTATTGCAAATAATTAATGAAGTCTAAAATTAGAAAGCAAATAAATAAATAAATAAGTAAGAAACAATTACCAAGCAAAACAGGAAGGGATTTTTCTACTTGTCTAAGTAGACTGATGAAAAACTGTTGTCATTGTCTTTCATTTATTATTTCATTAAATGTAAAAACCAGTGAAACTGAGTTCATCATCTTAAAGGCTTTTCTATTTACACTATTTTATTCTCTCAATTATTTGGTACTGAAATGATAAAATAAAGATACCTGCATAAAAATAGTGATACATTACCTGACATTGAAAATGCAAAACCAATAATTATTTGTCTGTAAGTGACGAAACTTGACAAACAGAGAGTGACAGCAACGAACAATAAAGGATCTGTATTTCGAAGTGATATGCACAATTCAGAGCGAGAACAGGGTCCAGTCAATAGGTTGTAGGACCACTGTGGACGGCTATACACGAAGCAAAACGTCTAATTATCGATTCAGTGAGAGTATGGATGGCGTCCTGAGTAATAGCTCTCCATTTTCTGTCAACCATTTGTCAAAGGGCATCTTCTAAAGCAGGCAATGGCAGGGTTTGCAAATGGCATCCACTCATATACCAAAAGTGTTAGATTGGTGAGAGATCTTTCAAGCAAGGTAGCCAGGGAAGCACCTGTACAGTTTGCAGGGCCTGTTGATTGATACAAGCTTTGTGCCGTTGGGACATTAAGGGCATTGGGCACCTATTGAAGGAAAAGGTCTGCCACAGTATATCATCAACGTAACGTTGGGCAATCATAGTGCTGTTAATACGAACCAGTGGTGACATGGAATTGTACTCAATGGCACTCCAAACCATGATACCGCGTTGTCGCGCGATGAGGCGTTCCACAATTATTGCAGGATTGGACCTGCCTCCACATCGACGCCACATTCGTTCGCGACGACTATACTGAATAAACGTGACTCACCTGAAAAGACGATCCTATGCCACTCCTTTGTCCACATCACCCTAACTCAGCACCATTCCAGACGTTGACGTCTATGTTGTGAGAACAATGGCAGTATTCTTAACGAACGCCAAGAGAGCAGACCACTAGCAACATATCGAGAGAAAGTAATTTTGGTAGATATGGGATCATTCAGGGTGTCTCCCACATGCTGCAGAATTTCGATAAACGTGGTTTGTCAGACAGCCATTATGATGTTTAAAATTTGTTTTAACCTTAAATCTTAAAAATAAATTCTTCAAAGCAGGATTTAAAGCTTTTGCCTTAGGACTTAATCAGATTTTGATATATACAGTAAATAACATGATATATTTCACTCAATAACAATTTCTATCCCTGATTTCAAATATCAGAAGAAAGAAATGCTGGCTAATCCTCAATTTAAACGTTTTATCGTTGATATTTCTTCTTTTTCTTAAGAAAGAAAATTTTCTGGTTAAAATCCTATTAAATGACAGCAATTGAATAAAGGAAATGAATGAGGTATTTTTGCAGTTTTCTTGATATTTTTCATGATCAATTCTTTAATTATCTCCAGGTTTTCTTTCTTGAAACGTTTCCATTATTTATAGAAATTTATCGTGAGAGAGTTTCCAGAAAAGATGTTAAACAGCCTTATCCTGTACGGCATTCAACAGTTCAGTTGTCTGCATAGCTTTATTAAAAATATATTCCTAATTTTATCTAATAAAATAAGTAATCGAACTCATACAGACATTGTATGCGTTCGATTACTTCAGAATTTTTACTTCAAATTTGAACAAAAAAATGTGCATTTATTCTGTTTGTTTAAGAATTATCTTTTAACTATGAATGAATAATTATTTCATGTAAAATTAAAAACATACAAATTTTATTTCACAATAAACATGACATTTTATAAAATAATTTTTTTTAAAATTAGAATTTGGAATTCGAATTTATAACAGCATTAACATAATTATGTTTCAATTGATGGAGTACGTTTTTTGTAAGTACTTGAGAAAAAATTTTATTAATTTTTTTTCGTTATATATTTCCATATCATAATAATAGCTAAAAACATATTTAATCAATACTTATGAAAAATGAATATAGTTTACTACTCACCAAGACGCACAAATAAAATTTAAAAATTCTTCTTCAAAATGATAAAGCTTCGCCGAAGATTGAACTATTCCCAAAACAAGTACATTTTAAATTATTCTAGTGACTGAAATCCACTTACATGGATTACAACAATGATTTATGTAGTAACTTAAGCAGGATAAAAACGAAATGTGATTTACTGGAAAGATTTAAGCTTTATTGAAGAGATATGAAAATGTATTTCTATTCTATATTTCAAATATAAGAACCAGAGAAAAAATGACTTCTTAGAATTTTTTATCATGATAAAACTAGATTCTATACGTCATATATTAGGCATTATCACACGTCTTAAATTTAATATTAAATAACTCTTTCCACAAAATAAAGTACGAGCTTAAAAACAATGTAATAAATTTCATAATGTAAAAAGAATTTAGTTCTCTCCGTTTAAATGTTAGTACATAAATAATAATATAAACAGATTGAAAAATTTGAAGTAAAGGTTTGAAATAAAGTAATTTTGAATATTCAATAGCATATAAAAGAATGAAATAATAATATAAGAATGTAGAGAAAATGTATTTAATATTAAATCTGTCCACATAACCGGGACTCCTTATTCGTAACCCAGGGCCCTTAGTCATGCAAGCAGTTATGGTCACGGTAGGCCTTCATCCACGTATGGGCTGCTGTGCCACTGAGTTTTATTTTAATATTATTTATTAATAACTAAAATTCGAGCTCCAGTAGCTCAGTAGCATCACGCCGCTTCCCGTAGGCTCAGCAAAGTGAAGTATCATTTTCCACGGGCAGTGGTTGGGAGGGTGACCACGTTTTACTCTCCTTCACTGGGTTGCTGGAACTCCGTGGGTTGGGAACGTATCCACGTTAATATGTGACGTCCAAAGTCCTTCCGCTGGTGTGGCGTGGATATGGAGAGGAGGGTGCCAACTCAGGTGTGGCCTCGTCACCTGACCGTGGTTCAAAATTACGAGGCATCTTAAAAAGAGCAAAGTCATACTTTCACCTTCGTGGTACTCTGATCCAAACGAAAGACGTTCTTTCTTGACTTAATTCGCACAGCCAAAGGCATAGCGAGCTTGGCTTGCCCAAGTGTCATAAGCAACAACAACAACATAAATAAAATCCTAATTTACCAATCATAATTTAAATTGATTACAATTTAATAGTTTGATTACCATTTATATTTTTCTCAATACAGATCTATTAAATTTAGCACTTAAAATGTTCATGAGTACTTTTAGTAAAAAAGTACTCATGACCGTTTTTTTAGGCCAAGTATTTTATTAAAAATATCGTTATTAGGCTCTTTTAACTTCTGAAATCACAATTTAGATTTTTTTATTTTTCAAATATTTGATTTTTTTATACTGTTCATTATCTTTTGGAATAAGAAAATTCCTTTAATTATCCATGAACTATATGTGCTATTTTTCAGTAATTATTTAAGGCCTGGAAGGTTGATTATTTGTTATTTATGTGAACATTTCATCTTCCAAACAGCAATTGCTTTCTGTATGGGGTCTTCCACTGGTTCCCCATTGGTATGCACTCCTGGTCTGTTCCTGTCACACAATGGACATTGGTATCTTCAATCTGCCATTGCGAGATTCAGAAGTGGCCACCTGAAATGTTTCAGGTTCTTGAATGGGGAGAGGATTTTCTCTCCTTGTTCATGTTCCCTCTCTGCCAGTATTACACACCTTCTTTATTTGTCTTGGCGTCTCCTGGAGGCAGCTGTGGGAGGAGCAGCATCTGATCTATGGGAATTTAGCGAGTAGGTGCCTTTTGGAACTGGTGTAAGTTTTCCTACATCAGGGAATAAGTAACAACAACAACCCATTATCTTTAAATATCAACCACTTGTTTCTAGACAAAGTTATGCTGATAGTTCATGGTTGTTTTGGTTAGAAATGTTTGATTAAATAAAACGCCTCACTCTCACTCATTCAACGAATCGGGCAGTCAATTTAATAAGAAATTTAGTTTTATGGATTATACTTGTAATGGAGAATTTAAGTTTTTGCTACTAGAACGATTTGATAAAATAAATTATCTGTGCATGAATAAATTCAAGCAATATTTTCATATTTTTCTTAATTTTTTACACTTAGACATTAAATCTGAATGAATTACGGGAATATAATACAAAGTTTTATATTATGAAATATACTATCAAACATTTAAAGTTTTTTTTTATTTTTTATCCTACGCCCGACCTTGGTTTTTCAACCATCAGTCTCTGTCGGACAGGACAATCTTGAGGTGAGTGAAAAGTCATCTTTGTAAAACCACCTGCATTCCAAAAAATCATTTTAAGCTTGTCTTTAGCCATAGTCCGGGCCTTGAAAAAAAGACCTTTCAAAAAAAAAAAAAAAAAAAAAAAAAAAAACAGCAGCAAGATGATCCTGAAGCCGAAAGAACGTAGTAGGCTGCACGAAGCTACAGGAGTGGGTCGTTTAGTGAAAACAGAGGGCACCACGTGAATGCGACTGACACCACCTCCATTTAAAGTAATTATGCAATATTAACTAAAATTTAAGCAACAATAAAAGTTTAGTTAATTACAAAAATGAAATGCTTTCAGAAAATTTTACATTTAAATCCTTTGTAATTCTAAATCTTATTTTCGTAAAAGATATTACTGAATAAGTATTATAAAGTGAAATTTATAATTGGAAATAAAAAATAAGAAATACAGATGATTATTTTTCTAACTGAAAATTATTTGTTGGAAAATTCACTGCTTATTAAATTGAAATGTATTACTAAATATATAACCATTTACTTGCAACTGTGCAAAACCTAAGCACCTCTTAAAGTTTTGACTCTATTTCCTGGTACAAAATTTTGTATATTCTAATTCAGCTACTCTTGAATATTTGAATATATATATATATATATATATGGATGTTGCATTTCTGGTTTTACTAAAAATATCTTTTGTGGTCTGTACTTGTCAATTTTCCATGCTTCTTCTTTCAAGTTCTGTTAATACATCCCACTATTTATGAAAAATCCTTTTGTTATTCCTTAGCCTTATATTCAAATGTCTTTTAAAAACTTTAAGGCATTAGGCTATTAGCTAGGTAACTTCGACATTCCAGCAAAATATTTCTTAATATGATTAGTTTTTGTTATATATCTTAATAGATGAGTATTTCAATAATTATTTAAAAAAAACATCTTTGTATTTAAATCATATGTCACAAAACATTTTATGATGGAAACTTTTAAATAAAGAAATAATTTTCACATTCAACGAATTCTTACTAAATGTTTTATTAAAACGGAGAACTACTGAATATTCTAGAATAAAGAGATGAAGTAGATTAAAAGTTTCGTAAAAGAATTTTTCATTTGCGTGAGAGGAATACCTAGCCATTAGGAACCGAGTTAAGCACTCCTTCTTTTCAGAAATGTTAGCAAAATTGAATAAATACGTTCCTTTGCAGAAATGGCTTACATTCTTAAACAATGATTCTCTTAAATGTATGAAATATAACTTAGGAAACTCTTAAGGTTGCAGATTCAATTAGTGTTTACTGACGATAATTCTTGAGAGACATGTGCTGAATAGCAGTCAAAAGTCATTTTTCATATTTTAGAACTTAATTATAATTTAACTGAATGAATATAGTGTAGTAAAATTTTTAGAAGGGAGAGAATATATCATAACTTGTATATTAAACCAAATATTAAAATAAGAATGACTGTAAAGGGATAATATAAGAAAATGTGATTTTTTAAATGAATGGGTTTAGGTAAAATGTATTTTCTCTCGTGAAATATTACTTGGTTTATACTCATCCTTTGTTATGAAATCAGTAAATGTAAACATGATCATACAATTATTATGTGTATAAGAGAGAGAGAGAGAGAGAGAGAGTACAAGCACTTAAATTTAATTCACCTATATTAATATTAGCGCATAAAATAACTGAATGTAAATGCATAATCCAATTTCTCTAATTAAAGTACGTTCCTAAAATTTCAAACCACAAGATTTAAGATGATCTAGTCCTTTTAAATGAAGAAATAAAATGAAAATATAATTTCATTACAAAATAACAGATTGATTTGAGATAAAATTAAAAATAAATATTAAATATTTTCAAAATATTTTACGCAGTTAAAGAATAATTTGTCATAGTAAATCACAAAGTAAAAATTACAAGCATTTGTTGAAAAAAATTAAAATGTGAGCAATATTTTAAAATACCCAAATTTAATTGTATTTGCTTTCTATTTTACACACACGTGTATAAATCATTAAATTTTTTTAGAAACAAATTGGTATAGTTGCCTTTGATAAAAAATTAAAATTAAAATACTAACATTTTCAATATTGGTAAAATTGAAATTTCTTCCCTTTTATTTTAACAAGTTGTTAACATGTTTTAGATCTCTCTAAGATATATAAATTAACATAAACCTAGAAAAAAGGAAGAAAATGCAAATAAAAATCTCTAGAAAGAAAGAAATTTATAACAGTTTTAATGTAATAATAATAATGAAAACAGATCCAAGCATTCGCGTAAAAATTAAATTCCTAGCATTGAATAAATAAAGAATGTAAATGCTTTTAAAATTATTATTCACAGTTATATTTAGATAGAGTTTTGACATTAGTAATTATATTTAAAGTAAATTTATATTCGTAATAACAATAAACATTTCTCACTTGTTCGTACTGAAGGATGGCTTCTGTGTAAAACTTGAGTCCCATCACTTCCTCATCCTCCCTGCCGTAACGAAAAGTGAGGACGACCAACGCAAAGATTTTGTCAGGTTCTATCTGCGAGGACTCAGCAGCAGTGAGTACGACTCCGTCGATGGGTCTCACCACACCACCCTCCTCCACTATCAACTCCCTTCTGCTCAAGTAAACAGTTAACAAGCCATTGGGACTTTGTTTCTTCAAGACCCTACATTGAAAACAGTTCGCATTAGATATACTACAAGGGTGTAAAAAGAAATTACAGCATGTTTATTAGCAGAGTGTATTATAAACAAAATTAAACCATTATTATATACATACATACATACATATACATATACATATATATATATATATATATATATATATATATATATATATATATATATATATATATATATATATATGTGTGGTGGGTGAACCACTTAATAGCTGACGTCACTATTTCAAGTGCCCACTTGAGATGGAGCTCGAGAGGCGCAACAGCTTCCCCAGTGAGCGGGGCAGAAGAGAAATTATCTGAAAGACGTGAAGACGTTCCTTTTTGATAGCAGCAAGACGACTGCTCCTGTCCCCCATAACTTTAAACTTGAACTTTAAATTTCAATCTATTAAGATGATTAATTGTAAATATCTCAAACTTGTATATATTTATATTTGTAAATACATGTTAATTAAATATTAGGCTTTGTATAAGAATTGTTAATTAGTTAATCTCGCCTTGGCCACTCCCCATCCCACAAAACTCAGAAGCGGGATTGAAATGATTAGCTGAATTACAAAAAATTTCATATTGTGTTTGAATGATTCGCATCAGATAGTTAGAAGGATTTTCATTAGAAGAAGACGTTACGTTAAGTATCGGTTTGGAACGAGAGAAAGACGTGGATCCTCATCGAACATCTTTGAGAGGTACGTGAACATTTTTCAAAGTACATGATGATATTAAACGATATAAAAGAAATAAGCGTTGCATTGAAAAATTTTAAAGCAGATAAAATCACAATTTTGCATAGATTGATTTTTGATCATGATGGAGATAGATTAAATCGTAAAAGAATTAGAAATTTTGATGGTTTTGATTTTGATATCGAAAGTAATGAGTATCGAGACAAATTAAAAAATATAAACAATGAGTTTTCGCTTGGCGAACTTATTACTGCATCGAACATTTTGAATATTTCTTTTCAAGGATCCAAAGCAGAGCTCGCAGAAAGAATTTTGTCTCTGTTATGTGACCTTGAACTCTTAGCTCAAAACACTAAAGAGGATTCGGAAACTGCTGACTCGGAAAGTGAAGTGGAAGAAGAAATAAGTAGAAATGATTTTTCAATGCAATGCAATATAAGTAAAAAGAAAAGTGCATCTGACTATTTTAAGAAGAATGAAAATGTTTGTGAAAATGATTTTTATGCACATACTGTTATTCCAAGTGTTAATATTAATTATGAAGATATCGAAAGCACTATTACTAAATTTAATGCAGAATCACATGAAAATGTAATTAATTGGATTGATCATTTTGAGGATATGTCGAAATTATTTAATTTATCAGACTTACAAAAATTTGTTATGGCTAAAAGATCGTTAGGAGGAAATGCTCTATTATTCGTTCGAACAGAACCACAAATAAATTCTTGGGAAAAATTGAGACGAGCCTTGATCGATGAGTTTTCGTTTGAAATAAACTCAGCTAACTTACACGATCTTTTGCGTAAAAGGAAAATGCATGATTATGAATCTGTGCAGGAGTATTTTTTAAAAATGAAGGAGTTGTGCAATTGCGGTAAAATTGAAGAATCTGCCTTAATGCATTATGTTATTAATGGAATTAATGATAGACAAGAAAACAAAATTATTTTGTATGGATGTAAGAATTTAAGTGAATTTAAAGAAAAACTCAAAGTTTATGAAGTAATAAAAAGTGATTCTGTTAAAAGTAAAAATGCTTTCGATAAAACGAAAACAAAATATAATTCTCATTTTAAATATGATAATTTCGATAAAACGAAAACAAAATATAATTCTCATGATAAATATAATAATTTTGATAAAACGAAATCAAAATATGAATATAGTAATAGAGTTAATTCTAAGAATGAAAATGTAAATAAAATAAGATACAATGATGGTTTTGGAAAAATGAAATACAGTGATTTTGATGATTGTAAAGATAAAATTTGTTTTAATTGTGGTGAAAAAAATCATATTTCTAAATTTTGTGAACATAAAGAGAAGGGTATTAAATGTTTTCGATGTAATAATTTTGGACATAAAGCTTCATTGTGTCCAGTAACTAATTCTAAACCTGAAGTAGCAACAATGAATGTTAATGTTAAAACAATACTGAATGATGTAATTATTAATAATTTGAATGTTAATGCATTAATAGATACTGGAAGCCAAGTAACTTTGATTCGTAAATCTGTCTTTGATAAATTAAATGTTGTAGAGTTATTTTCATTAAATTCTTCTCTAAGTGGTTTTGGTAAATGTGTTGTAAAGCCGTTGGGCTATTTTAAGGGAAATATTAAAATAGATGATTTTAAGTGTGAAGAAGATATTTATGTGGTTGAAAATAATGTTATGTCATATGATGCCATCATAGGAATGAATGTACTAATGCAGGGTGAAACCTTAATTAATGAAAACGGAATTAAGATTAAAAATAAATATCAATGTGTAAAAGACATTAATACTTTATCAATTCTACCTGTTGATTTAACTTTTAATGAAGTTGAACTGAACATTGAACCTAGTATTCCAAAAAATTTAAATATAAGTTGCAACAATTAGTTTCGAGTTATGTACCACATAAAACAAAATCAACTAATGTTCAATTAGATATTTTGTTAAAAAGTAATGAGCCTATATCTAATCAACCCCGTAGATTACCATTTTCAGAGAAAAAGATAGTTGAAACCCAAATAGATGAATGGTTAGAACAAGGTATAATAGAGCCCAGTTCTTCAGAATATTGTAGCCCAGTAGTAATCGTAAAGAAAAAGACGGAACACCTCGTTTGTGCATAGATTATCGGAGATTAAATAAAGTAATTGTAAAAGATAGATTTCCCTCCCATTGATTGAAGATATATTAGATAGATTGCAGGAATCGTGTGTGTTTAGTACAATTGATCTCAAGAATGGATTTTTCCATGTAGATGTAAAGAAGGATAGTAGAAAATACACTTCATTTGTAACTCATGAAGGACAGTACCAATTTCTTAAGGTTCCTTTTGGACTGTGTAATTCCCCAGCCGTGTTTCAAAGATTTATTAATACTATTTTCCGACCACTGATTAATGATGGTATTGTTTTACCTTATATGGACGATATAATTATTTTGTCTTCCTCAACTGAAGAAGGAGTCGAACGGCTTGAAAAAGTCTTAAATCTTGCGAGCGAATATGGATTAGAAATAAATTTTAGAAAATCCCATTTTTTGAAGAAGCGCATTGAATTTTTAGGCCATATCATCGAAGAAGGGAAAATATTTCCATCTACTTTGAAAACTAAAGCTGTGCTTCATTTCCCTGAGCCACTTAATTTGAAACAGGTCCATAGTTTTTTAGGATTGACTGGATATTTCAGGAAATTTATCCCAAAATATTCCATTATTGCTAGGCCATTGAGTGATCTTTTGAAGAAAGATAGGAAATTTAAATTTGGTGAAGAGGAAAGAAACTCTTTTAATCAATTAAAGTTAATTTTAGCTCAAAAACCTGTGTTAAGTATATACAACCCAAATTATGAAACTGAACTGCATTGTGACGCCAGCATAGAAGGATATGGAGCTATTTTATTACAGAAATCCCCAAATGATAAAAATTTTCATCCCATCTATTTCATTAGTAAAAAGACAACAGATGCCGAAAAGAAGTATTCCAGTTACGAACTTGAAGCTCTTGCTATTATTGAAGCGTTAAAAAGATTCCGCGTTTACTTATTAGGAATTCCATTTAAAATTGTCACTGACTGTTCTGCATTCGAAAAGACTATGCAAAAAAGAGATTTGTCAACTCGTGTTGCTCGTTGGGCTTTATTGCTCCAAGAATTTAATTATAGTATTGAGCATCGCTCCGGTACAAGAATGACTCATGTTGACGCACTAAGCATATCCCCTGTAAACATATTTTGCATCTCAAGCGATAATATCATACCGAAATTAAAATCAGCCCAAGATAATGATGATGAAATAAAAACGATAAAAGAATTATTAAAAATCTCTAGTTATGAAGATTATTTTGAGAGAAACGGAGTTCTTTATAAATTTGTTGATGGTAAGGAGTTAGTGGTTGTGCCAAGAAGTATGCAGATGGAAATTATTAGAAGTGCGCATGAAAAGGGACATACCGGAATCAAATATACAGAGAAAAGCATAGAGGACCATTATTTCATTCCCAAACTTAAACAGAAAGTAGAAAATATCATATCTAATTGCGTTCACTGTATTCTTGTAAATCACAAAAGAGGAAAGAAAGAAGGCTTATTACACCCATTGCATAAAAATGACGTACCACTATACACATACCATATTGATCATTTAGGACCTTTAGAAAGCACACATAAAAATTATAAGTATATTTTAACAATTATAGACGCTTTTACTAAGTTCGTTTGGATTTTTCCTACGAAGACCACAACATCTGCTGAAGTCATTTCGAAATTAGAAACTCTAAAATCAGTCTTTGGAAATCCCTACCAAATTATTTCTGATAGAGGTACAGCTTTTAGCTCTGGTGAATTCAGAGATTATTGCTCTAAAGAGAATATTAAACACCATTTAATAACCACTGGTTTGCCAAGAGCTAACGGACAAGTTGAGAGGATCAACCAAACAATCACATCAGTTCTTTCAAAGCTATCTTTAGAGAATCCAGCTCAGTGGTATAAACTTACGAACGAACTGCAGCAGACGATTAATTCAACATATCAACGAAGCATAGATACCACACCTTTTGAGTTACTTTTTGGTACGAAGATGAACGTTGGAGGTATTGGTAAGCTCCAAGAAATGATTGAAAAGGAATTTCAAGCTAATTTTGAAGCTCAAAGAGATGAACTCAGAAAACATGCTAAACAACAAATTTTCAAGATCCAAGAAGAAAACAGGAAAACGTATAATTTAAGAAGAAAAGAACATCAATCTTATGGAGTTAACGATTTGGTCGCTATTAAGAGAACTCAGTTTGGACCCCACTTAAAACTGAAACCAAAATATTTAGGACCATACAGAGTTACTAAAGTTAAAGGAGGCAACACCTATGATGTAATCAAAGAAGGAAGTCATGAAGGACCTAACGGTACCACGACTTGTGCTGAATTTCTAAAACCCTGGTACAGTATGCCAAAAGACGAGGATGTTATGCAAGTTGGAGTTAAATTAAAGTTGAATTGTGCTGAAGGATAGTCGGAAGTCCAACTGACTATAATGAAGCTAAAAGATATACTGACTCATTTCTTTATTTCAGATCTAAGAAGATGAATATAAAATTTGTTTCTTTTCAGAGAATTATTCTGTTCTGCTTGTTTCTTTCCCTGTTTTGCTGTTTTTCTTTTTATGTATTTGCAGTGTCGTCTGGAGGGCCAGCCGATTTCAGGACGGCCGAACTGTGGTGGGTGAACCACTTAATAGCTGACGTCACTATTTCAAGTGCCCACTTGAGATGGAGCTCGAGAGGCGCAACAGCTTCCCCAGTGAGCGGGGCAGAAGAGAAATTATCTGAAAGACGTGAAGACGTTCCTTTTTGATAGCAGCAAGACGACTGCTCCTGTCCCCCATAACTTTAAACTTGAACTTTAAATTTCAATCTATTAAGATGATTAATTGTAAATATCTCAAACTTGTATATATTTATATTTGTAAATACATGTTAATTAAATATTAGGCTTTGTATAAGAATTGTTAATTAGTTAATCTCGCCTTGGCCACTCCCCATCCCACATATATATATATATATATATATATATATATATATATATATATATATATATATATATATATATATATATATATATATATATATATGATGCCCGCCCGGTAACTTAGTGGTAGCGTTTCCCGCTTTCAAGGCACAGGTCCTCGGGCTGGGCAAGGTTGACTCAGCCTTCCATCCCTTCAGTATTCATCATAAACTGAGTACCAAGTATGCTTGGGAACTAAACACTGAGGATTTTGCATTAGGTTGACTACCAAATCGAGATATATATTTTGCATCCCCATCCCAGGAACTCTCGGTTAAGAGAATAGAGATAGGCACTGTAGGCTTTGGCGTATTTTTGGAACTAATTTTTTTTTCACAGAATCCTTTTTCCCATGCTTTGATTAGTCTAAATAACAAGTTTGGTACCATTTCAACTATTAGACAGCTGTACAGGGCACGCCAAATACTGTCACTTTAAAAAAGATCACCCTGTATTTTTGATTTGACTGACTTTAAAAACACCAGAAATGACACTTTCGTTGATTCCGAAATCTTCAGCAGCACTGGTCACACTACGCACCTTTACAACTTTCCGATCATTCTTTTAAGTTTCAATCCATCCGAGTGGTTTCTTCTAGCCATATATTAAGGAAAAAATTCATTTATTGGAAGTGTCTGTAATCGCGTTTCATTTCTTCCTTTTTATTGTAATCTGCAGTACATCCATGTCAACTGTAAAGCTTTGTTCATTTGCACACGCAATGAATTTCTACTGAATTGTGTGTTCCCTGTGAAGGTCACAAGAACGGCTTTTCTGCAATTTTACGGATATCTAATCTAAATCTATATTTTTATTTACGTTTTGCACACCGTTGTATATAAAATGAAACTGTAAAAGGAAATGATGTTATATGTTTAAATAACGACTATTAAAAAAGATGTCATTTCCAGAAATTATGAGTAGCTTAATAATGTCAAATTATATTTTTTATAATACATTACATTTCTCTTCTGATTAGGTATGGGATAAGATAAGTTATAAAAGATAAACTGAACTTGCGATTAAGATTTTATTGATATTGTCTTGGAAAATGTTCACAAAAGGAATCGAGTTCATTTCCTATTGAATCTTTGACAACGATACAAATAACAAATCAAATGCAAAGTTGCATATTAAATGTGTATAAACTATTTGGATTAATAGAGTCTCAGGTGATGGATTACTCAGATAGTTTAATTGCATCTATTTAAAGTGAAATGAATTCACTTATATGTCAAAGTATCTTTACACGTATTCTTCTACTAAATGAATAATTATATATATATATATATATATATATATATATATATATATATATTAGAAGAACAAAAAAATGTTTGTTCCAAACCAACAATGTTGAAATTAACTGTGTTTTTGACCTTAACGCAATAAGTAAATTATAAAATTACTCACAAGTAAAATATGTTCAAATTGAAATACTGCAAAGAAATAATATTTTATTTTTATATATAATTTATATGTCTCAGTCAACAGTTTTACTCAAACTATCAAACTATATATTTATATATATATATATATATATATATATATATATATATATATATATATATATATATATATATATATATTCCAATATTCAAGTAATATTTTAGAGCGACAATATATTTATCTAATACTATTTCTTTGTTTTTAATTACTTTCCTTTGTAAAAATTTAGAATATAAAAGTTTATCACTTTTACGATTACATGCTTTTAGTGTGTATTGTCTAAATTATAATTTTTCTCTTCAGCGAAATTGTTTAAATTCCTTTTTGTTTCTTTGCCTTGATAAAAGTATTTAAATTAGCAAAGGAAAACTTCTACTTAATGTTTTCCTTTGAAGCTTTTCAGACACTTGAAAGTTGGATTGCTTAAAAAAATTTTCAGAGCATTCAACAAATGTTAGTTGTGTGTAAAAGGTTGTACGTAGATGTAAAAACAATTCTTTAATTATCTTCATACCTATTATGCAAAAGTTGCTCCATTACTTGTCACAACAAAGGGAAATGAATTTTTTTAACTTTCACTTAAAAGAAAATGAAATTTACCTATCCAGGAAGAAATTGTGCTACTCAAAGCTATTGTATAAAAATATTATTTTACTTTTCGGCATTTTTAATTTTTTATAAATTCATTGTTTGCATATTTAAACCTGACATATTCCTTAGTGCTACTTGGATTTAAATTATTAATATTTTAAAAATCTAGCATAAGGTGACACTTGATTTGAATTAAAACAAATTTACCTTATTACTTTAGTGAAAATAATACTGTTAATGTCTTGATCATTAAAAATTAATATTTTTGTTTATTACATAATAATACAATATATTTCTTTATATATACAATTTTTATATAGAATCAAAAAAGTCAACAAAAATATATAAATATTTAAAACATAAAGGATTATATAGAGAAAAGCATTAACACATTAAATTATATATTTATAGATCCATGAATGCGATTCTAATTTATGGATCAAAATTATATGCGGTTAATACATTGTTATTAAATATTATTTGTAATTTAAGTTATTTAAATTGAATGTTTTGATATAATTTTGTATATATTCTCAGTGAGATCAGTATAGAAACAAATTTTTCAGTATATATAATTTAAGCACTTTAGAGATTGCAATGCATGCCATTTTAAACTTTTTGTCTCTAGATTTGATATTTTTCTTTGTTAAACATTTATTTCAAATAGTATTATTACTTAAGATAACATTTGAATTCCCACAAAAAGTGATATTATATAGATAGGTTGTACTACAAATAAGGAAATAGTAAAAAAATATGCGTATATATATATATATATATATATATATATATATATATATATATATATATATATATATATATATATATATATATATATATATATATATATATATATATATATATATATATATTATATTATATATATTTAATAAACGCTGGTAGATTTTCATGCAATATCTTATATATTTCTACAAGTGATTTAAAGAGACTTAAATTCATGAAATGTAACTGATCTTATAGTAAGATTTTAGTTTCATATTCATTCAAAACAAAAGCAAGTGAGACTATGATATTATTAAAGTTGTTAGCCTCAAGAACCATTTACTCTTCGAGCACTCAATACAAACTTGAAACATGGTATGCAAATGCCCTGATGACCTTTACTCATTTTACCTTTACGTTGTGACGTCCTATTTTTCATGAGATTTTTATCGAGTGATTGGCAGAAAATACTCTCTCATGCATTTGTTTTTGGTGGCATTAATTGTTATATTCTTCCATTAATTTCTTCTCAATGTTTCTTATTTCTACAGGGAGCATTTTTAATGTTTTTTTATCATTTGTTTCATTGTTAAACTTTTATTTGGGTTAAATCGAATGTGACCACATTTAGATGCATTTTCTTAGCATTTCCAAACCGGAAAAAAAACGTGGACTTTCTTTTGAAAAACTGAAAAATTGTCCAAAATATCTTTCGATAACTACCTGCCGAATTAGGTTCTGCTGCATGGTCTGGTGATTTCTGCATTCTGGTTGAAGTCACGCATACACTCAGAATAATACAGTAGCCCTATTCGGCTATATAATCCAGTCATGGGAACTGTTCCAGCCTACACTTTTATTACCAATTTGAATCGAACTGCATCTGAAATTCTGATACAAGAAGACAAAAATGTGTTTGTGCAGAATACCAGTCTCGTTGATATCGTTAAGAACAACGTAACTTACCAAATGCTTCTACGTTATATAGCAAAGTAATCAAGCTATAAAAATTTTTATAATTAACTATATCTTAATTACCTATGATTATAAGAAATTTCGATTGAAATAATTTTTGGTAAAATTTTTGCATGTTAATATTTTATAACCGATTTTCATTTAATAGAGAATGCTTATAATCTGCTAACTGAGATTAAAAAAGTTTAAACTTTCAAACTTTAATCATTCCTATTTTGTGAGCAAATGTTTGTATTGATTCAGATATTATAAATTATGTTTTGAGAATAGAGGTGAGCAAAAAGCATTAGAGAAGTACAATTTCAGTTCTCATGAGAATAAGAGTAAATATTTTTAGCCTAAATGGAATGATTCTTTATTTTGACTATTATGGTATTAATGTTTTTACTGAACATGTGAAGGGATTGATAATAAATCTTTAAAAAAGTAATATTTGTAGTTTTATCATTTTCCAAGATTCTTATGAATTGATTTGATTTAAACATTTACATTTTAGAAACTATTTTATCAAAAAAGGAAAATGTTTGAGATATAACATTTTCATCAAGCAAGAAAACTAATTTTCTATCAAATGGTGAATATTTAAGAAATGTGTTTGAATTAAGAAATATTTTACAAGGAATACGCATCTCCCTTTCATAATTTCGGCAAGTATTAAGATTTACATTCAAATACTAAGCACATACGAAATTTACTTCAAAACAGAAATTTTCAGCTAAAACTGTAAAAAGTGGAAGAATTCTTCTAATCTATTAAGAAAATTCTAACTTTTCAATCTTTTCTTTTATACAGAAAATTTAAGAACCTTGGCGTATAATAAATTGTCATTTGTGAGGACATTATCACTCGGGTAAATTTGTTTACTCTGGCAAATCGTGAACTAGTTCAGTCAATTATATAGAAGATTCTGAATAAGAAATAACATTAAAAATTATATCTCCTAATACTGAGACAATACTTATGATCAAGCATTGTTGATTGTGAGCAAAATTTGGAATATTTTTTCAGAAAACAACTGAAAATGATGTGTTTATCACTGATCCGTAGTCAAAGATAAGACAAAAAACTCGCTACATGTCCATATATGGTGATGAATATCCCAAAGATATCCAAATTCCTTGACACTTAGTATAGTAAAAAATGTAAAATATTCTCCAAATCTAAATACCACATGTTCTTTTTCACATTCCAAAATGTTTCTTAGTTTACAGGGTCCTATTCTCCTGTAAACTATGAAGGCTATAATAAATCTATAAATGTTATAAAATTGTCTACTTTTTACATTTATGTGCAAAACTTCACAAAACAGCAAAAGGCAGTACTTGCCTCATTAGTGTAGAGAAGTGGACCTATTTAAATGAGGAACTTCCAAAATGGGTAAATTGTATTATAAGTCAGAAGATTTTAGTACTTTATGCGTGATTTCATGAATCTTATCATTTGAATCTTATTAATCCATATTAGTTTTATTCTTACAAATTCTTCCTAAGCTTTCTTGACCTTACAGTTTTTGGTTAATATTTTTTTAACTTACAATTTTTCTTTTCATCTCTTGGCTTTACAGGAAAAGAAAATTTCATAGACTTTCTTTGTCGATAGAATATATTTAACAGTAGGATTACACTAACTACTGGATTAGTGAACTTTTACATCGACGTGCTTGCATGTGCATGGATTGGACTTGACAATCACATATATGTTTCACATGTAACGATGAGTAAAAAACTTTAAAATGTGCTTTTGTATACAATTATGATTAACTGTTTTTTAATTAATGAAATACATTTATATAAAATCTAAATAATAGTTTTCAATCCATCTTTACTTTTCATTAATGACGAACAAGTATGAAATTTTTGTAATTTAAAAGTTATAATTATTAAGGCAAAAATTTATAAGCGGGTGACATTGATTTTTGATGCTAAAATAGGCACCAAAATGTGAATAAAAAAACGGAAACTCTAAAATTATGTAAATTTAAGCGTTGAAAATACCAGAGTTACCAGAAATTAAATTTTATCAGCAAATATTTCGCCAAATCAAAGTGCACTTGTTTCGACAGTGAACCCATTATCAATATGCACTTATGAAAATTTATAAGCAACCAAAAACGGAATACAAATAGTAAAATTAGATTTTGCATTGTTAAAAAAACGTAATACATGAATAAAAATCTAGCATTAAATCTGAGATTTATTTTTTGTTAAATCATAACAGAAAGCTAATTGATTGTAGTAAGCTCAAAATGGAAATATTTTCCATATGTATATAAAGCAATGCATATAAGTATTTTTCTCAAAGTTACCATGATTAAAATTGTTTTTAGGAACATTAGATGTATTTTTACATCGTAAATTTCTTATTGCGTTGAGAAATTCCTGCAAAAAAGTAAATTAATGAAAAATCTTTTTTCGAAATTTTAGTATGATATTATATTACAATCAATAAATGAAAAAAATAAAATATTTGCAATAACAGTTCTGTAAGTCGTTTCCACGGCAACGTATTTTTCTCTCTAAAGAGAGGAACAGTACTCTTGTGTCATTCAGGCATAAGATTTGCAGAGGAGCTCTTGAAAAACAATCCGGTATCTTGTTATATACCTTGATCAGATAAGAAGAAGATATTTTAAAATTGAAAGAAGCACCTATTATATCGACCTGCTTTCCTTTTTTTATTGCACAGGAATATCACTCATATCATATCAGGCAGAAAGTTCCTAAATTGATGTGTGAATAAATTCACAGAACTGTTAAATTAGAGTATATAAAAGCACTGACTTTATGAATATTCCCTTCTTTTCACCCAATGAAGAGTATCCATCAATCATTCATTCACCATACATTTTCTTGGATATAAATTTGTGGGCAGGATTTCACAATTATGATGATATTAATAGTTTAAAACTCATATTTTTCTTCTCGAAGCAATATAATTTTATAAAATTCATATATTAATTTTTTACAATGCCTTGTCTATAAAAAATTAAATATGATTTATGAAAATACATTACCAGAGGGAAAACGAAACTTAAATTTTCTATCCTTAGGGAAATTTTGTCTTCATAAAATATATTAACACACATTATTGTAAAATAATCTAGTTTTACTAATCACCAAGTACTGTCCTATTTGTGGTTATGGTTTTTTGTGATCACAAATATGTGAGTGTTTTGTAGTCAAATAATATTTGTATCTTATATTTTTTGTGTTGTTGTTGTTGCTTATCCCCGACTTGCGTGACAGTACCATCACACCAGCCCCATGAATCCCAAAATAGTCAGTCTTTCAAGCACCACCTCCGGTCTCAATTCCATGTTCCCTCTCTCACACCCAATGCACTGAAAAATATGAGATGGGGAGGCCTGAACCACTCGAAATTTTTATATTTTTTGTAAAGTATGTTAATACAAATATTTAATAATTTCATTTTAACTGAATATTTATTGCAATTTTTAATATGAAATTCAACTAATATTTTTAAAACTGTGTATTAAAGAATACTTATTACATAAAATTACTTTGACTCTAAATAAATATGCTTTCCACAAATATTTGGCTCCAATACAGTGACATATAGTATTTTATTATCTATTTATACTTAATTTTAAGTAAAATAAAAATACATTAATCATTTATATATATATATATATATATATATATATATATATATATATATATATATATATATATATATATATATATATATATATATATATATATATAAATAAATATATATATATATATATATATATATATATATATATATATATATATATATATATATATATATATATATATATATATATATATATATATATATATATATATATATATATATATATATATATATATATATATATATATATATATATATATATATATATATATATATATATATATATATATATATATATATATATGTATATATATATATGCATATATATATATATATATATATAATATATATATATATATATATATATATATATATATATATATATATATATATATATATATATATATATATATATATATATATATATATATATATATATATATATATATATATATATATATATATATATATATATATATATATATATATATATATATATATATATATATATATATATATATATATATATATATATATATATATATATATATATTTATATATATATATATATATATATATATATATATATATATATATATATATATATATATATATATGCACACACACACGTTTGTAGAATAGTTTAAATTGTTCAGGAAGTTTAACGTTACCTTTGTTATTTATTGTTTAATTTCAACAAAATTCCTTTTAGGAAAGAAAAATTCAACATTTTATTTCAAACTTAATAAAATGTTTCCAAAGGTTATCCCTGAATCTTTCAATAAAATTAACCAAGAAGAGAAACGAATAAAAGTAACTTCTTAGATTTAAGACTGTACGTGAATAGTGAATCCTTTAGGTCAGACAGTTTAGAAATGAGAAGGATTGTGTAATGGAACCTCTATCACCACATTACGTTGAGGTTTATTTTCACAGTATGGAGTCTAGGCAAAAGCGATTTCAATTCAATTAGCTAATAGAATATGTGACCAATCACTAAATTTCAATAAAAATAAATGCGATGCGTTTTTTACTTCTTTCTAATTCTTTCTACTTAAAGAAAAATTAGGAAATTTTTTGCTTCAAGACATATTTAGAAATTTTATATATATACATATATATATATATATATATATATATATATATATATATATATATATATATATATATATATATATATATATATATATATATATATATATATATATATATATATATATATATATATATATATATATATATATATATATATATATATATAATATATATATATATATATATATATATATATATATATATATATATATATATATATGTATATATATATATATATATATATATATTAATAAAATAATTATTCTTAGATATTTATTCTAAAGTTTACAACGAATAACTTAAACAGCAACCCAACCATGAAGCATTTTTATATTAATAAAATCTAATGAACAGAATAATTTTAGTTTTTAATTTTTAGAAAGAACTATATGATACACACACCTTAATTTGATCTGTATTAACCATGATAATTCTAAGAAATAACAAGCTATAATATCATATTTTATAAATAAAAACTTCCCTATGTATTAAAAGTAAATTGTTATTTGCATGTACAAGCATTCAAATGTTAATTAAATGTGGTACTATAGTAGACGTTCATTTTTGAGCTCTTGAAAGGACCGATAAAATAGTTTATAAAATTAAAAATTTGTAAAATTGAAATTTAAATATTTGGTCTTAAAATATTTTTTTAATTAACTTCTCTCTATTCACAAATGAAATATTAAGAAAGAATTATTTGAAAAGATTTGTATAAGGATACATGCAAACTCATACTTAGAAACAATTCGTACGTTCATTTTATGGATAAAAAAACTAGTAAAGAACTTATTTATTTTTTCCATTTAATAAGAATATTTTTAGAAATATATTTTTCTATTTTTCGATGTAACAAAGCATTTCAAAGTTTTGGTTAAAAAAATTCTCCATTCTTATTTAGCTGTTTATCTATTTATACTGCAGACAGAAACAGTACTATAAATTTTCTGATAACTGAAACAATATCATACATATTAATTGCTTACATTGATTAAAAAATAATAAAATTTTAAATAAATTTGAAAATATTTTCTTTGATTTATAAAAGAGTATCATAAAATTGAAATTTTATATAGTACATTCATTTCAATTTAAATTTAAACATTTCAAGACATTAAATATTCTTCATTTACCTAAGACATTTATAACATAAATCTAAAAAATAGTGAATGTTCCTTCTAAAATGTATAAAATTATTTGGAATAAAAATACAAAGTGGTATTGATTTGGACAATACCACTTTTTAAGCAGAGTTTTTATTTTCTTTTTATTCTTATCTATTACATTTCAACTCCAATAAGGCGCATTTCTAAAGATTTAAGTAATATGTAAGTAAACGAACTATGTATGTTTTTGGAAATGAACATTAAAATTTTTTATACTTTATTAACTGTCTTGCAATGGACTTTATTTTAATGTTTTAAGATATTTTTAGGATTATATGTAAAATAAATACTTTTACATACCTTATTGCTAAATTACTAAATTAAAAAAAATTAAAGAAATTTATTATTGAGCTAAAAAAATATTTATATAATTTCAAAGTTATAGGTCGTAAAAATGCATTGAAATTTACATTATTTGCACATTACCCAGATTTTTCACTGCATTAAAATTCCTCTAGGAACTGTAAGAATAGTAGAACCTAAATTAACTTTTTAGTGTTGTATGAATAATGAATTCTACCAGCTTGTGCAACAAAGTTTCAGTTTTTTGTTTTGTGATTTAATAACAATAATATTTTTCTTTTCAAAATATTTTGAAATATAATTTTAAATTCTATTAATTTTTATGATAGTATGAAAAAATTCATACTTTCAAACCCGAAACTGTTTGCTACTTCATATGAGTTCTATTAGTTTCAAAGTTTAATTAGTAAACACAGCTAAGAATTTTTTGTGTTGATAACCATGTACTAATAAAAAAGGAATAACTATATATTTTAGTAGAAAAAAATTTATGTTACATACATAGAGCATGTCTTACGTGTTTAAGTAATCATCTCTTGTATTTGCACATTTGTAGTACTCTATCATGAGATTCCAATTTCACATATTACACTCTTCTGCTCCCAGGTTCGTTACTTTCTGAGTTTCAAGGGAAAAGGCATTACAATAGAGGCAAATCATCATTGTGGTACTTTAAGGAAAATAAGAGACAGGTTCGAAAAAGGAAAGGCATCTAAAATAGGGAGCTAGAAATGCTTTCTCGAGGAATTTGACTTCTTCTAGCTTTCTGCCCTCCTTCACCTAGAAGCTATTGCAATTCAGACATTGCTGGATCAATTCGAAAGGGAAAAAGGTTTGATATTGTGGCTCTTGTTTTTAACAGATTCTTCTTTTACATAAGCTGAAAGAGTTTCTGAGAGGTGAATCTTTTGGAAATTGATGAAGAGTAGGAAAATGGGATGAAGTTTGGTTCATTGACGAGTTGCAGAAAAAATGAACACTGAAGATCGTGATCAGATGAGAATAAGGCTTAGAGGAGGCAAGTAGTTTTTCTAGAAAAGTGAAGAAAGCTTCATAGATGGAGCAAAATATTGCTTTTTTTCTAAGAAATGTATTTTTAATTTTATAAAATTTCCCTTATTATCAGGAAATTTTTTTTTTGTTTTTAAAAAGGCACATTAAAATATATTTTTAAAAATAAAAAAAATGATTATGAAAAAAAGCCTTCTGTTACGTAAAGAAAAAGTTTAATAAGGCATATATGGGAAAAATGTTTTAATTTTCAGCAACTAAAAAAACAATTATCTAGAAGATAATAAATAAGAATGAAGTCGTCCCATCCGCAGGGATTCGGTAAAAATAATTTAGAAGATATTTAATTTCGTTGCGTAAATTTATTTCTTGTTTTATGTAAATAAATTGGTGACATGTTTATGACGAAACATTATTTTCAGATGATATATTTTATATTGTTCATACTTTTCATTCATTTTTTTTTTAAATTTCAAAGTGCAATAATATATAATATTATTTAAATTGTAATACAAGAGCAATTTGCGTTATGTTCAAAAGTGCTTTAAGGTGTACGTAATCTGTTTAATGGATAGATAAAAATGTCTGCTTAAAGGAAATATTAACCAAAATGATGTGAGTTTCCTTGATTGAAGAGCAAATGTCCTTAAGGGAAAAAGTACATTAAAGACATTATTGTCTTTAGTCATTCCATTATGATGTCTAAATTTAAATTCAGATATATCCGTCAAATATTAGCATAATCAATATTATGATATGTGAATGGAATACAATATTACTTTAAGATCTTAGCAAAACTAAATTTAATTCAGTTTAAAGAAAATTGAAATGTGAAGCAGATTACATCCAAATAATGCAAGATATTATATCCAAATAATGTTTAAATTCTTAAATATACAATTAATAAAAAAAGCAAATAATTAATAATGAAATTTAAATTTATTAACAGTAAAATATATACACGAATTTAATGTGAAAATATTTGAAAGGATTTTATTTTTCAATATTATCTTTTAATTTAGCAAGAATTGAATTTTAAAGAAAAATAAAGTGAACACCTCATTAACATATTTCCTCTCCAATATTTTTTCTTTGTTTGTTACTCCGTCGTTTGATGAAAAAATAAACAAAGGAAAGAACATAGTATTTTATTTGCATTCAAGAATTGAATCTCAGCTAGAGTTATAGTAGGAATTCCCATAGTTTTGTTCGACTAATAACTTACCGCAAAAAATGACTGAAATTTTCATATTTCATTCTGACTGTAGTCTTTGAATACAAAAGAATTTAAACTTTTATATCTCAAAATAGGAAACTTTTTAACAAATATATTAATAATAAATCACAAATACAATAAAATTTCGGAAGAATATCTTTTAAATTAAATCCGATTTATTGCTATAAAATTATTAAATATTGTTGAAATAATTAACATGCAAATCAAATAGTTTCATTACAGTTATTTTAATATTCATTGCTATTAATTGGGAGTATGAAAATCTGATTTGATATGTGTTAACGAACAAAATAGTTTTTCTACATATTAACGGCAGCAATAAATGGAATTTGAATTTGTGCTGTTAGCAAGAGGTGGATTTCTGATGGCAATAAGTGTCGTACGTTGGATATATATAAACTTATCTACAATAGTGGAAAAATGAAAGATAACACAAAAATATTTATCAAATATTGTATTCCTGAAATAAATTTGAATAGAAACACCTTTCTTGTAGTTTTTTAAAACTTTTTCCTTTTAATTTATATTTAATCATGTAGTTTTGCAAAATAGATGACAGAATGTACTTATTAAATTAAAAAATTCTTTTGACTATTAATGATAAATGTTTTTTAAAAGCCAACTTTATTAATACTTATTTTTGCAAATATTATGTCAGTGATTTGATCTTTTACAAAAATATTTTAATATCCTTCAAAAAATATTTGCAAGCGTATTACTTTTCTACGTATATTTTAAAATTCAAATAAGTTGAAAATACCAAAAGTGCATTCATCAATACACATATGTTTCTCATTAGAACACCTAATATCCAAAATTAATTTTATACTTTACAAGAAACTTGTAAATTCATTTTGTTTCAAGATAGAAAAACTTCTAGTTGGTTACATTTAATTTGCTTACTTTTTGTTTTTTAATTTTCTTCAAAAGTTCATAGTTTTGGTTGTCCGTACTTTGAAGAATAACCAGCAATAGTTCTGATAAATGCACAAGTAAATAATACATAATTTATCAATGAAAATTATTCATTTTAAGCTGTTCGAAGTAAACACTGTCCGAGATAGATCATTAAAACTATGAATTTTTCTCAACATCACAGGAAAGATTAAATTATTTATGATAATCTCAAATCGTGTCTTTTCTATTTATTATTCAATTGAAAAACTAATAAATAGCCATTATTTAATTATTAATTTATTCAGTGAAATATATTTAAGGATATTTTTAGAATCAGAATTTTATTTTTTTATTGTAGGTAACATATGTTCACAAAATGTCAACTATTTTTTTATTTATTTAGTTTTAATATGTCCAATTTAAAAAAGTTTTAAATTTTTGTTTGTTTTTTGACAATTTTATCTTTATTTAGGTAAAGTCAAAATATTTGAAACACAAATAATTTAATAAATTTACTATCAGAAACTCACAGTAATTTCTCGAAAGAGAGGATTAAACAGATACTTTACTTAAATAGTGACATTTTTATAAATGTGATTCTAAATTTAACACACACACACACACACACACACACACACACACACACACACACACACACACACACACACACACACACACACACACACACACACACACACACACACACACACACACACACACACACACACACACACACACACACACACACACACACACACACACACACACACACACACACACACACACACACACACACACACACACACACACACACACACACACACACACACACACACACACACACACACACACACACACACACACACACACACACACACACACACACACACACACACACACACACACACACACACACACACACACACACACACACACACACACACACACACACACACACACACACACACACACACACACACACACACACACACACACACACACACACACACACACACACACACACACACACACACACACACACACACACACACACACACACACACACACACACACACACACACACACACACACACACACACACACACACACACACACACACACACACACACACACACACACACACACACACACACACACACACACACACACACACACACACACACACACACACACACACACACACACACACACACACACACACACACACACACACACACACACACACACACACACACACACACACACACACACACACACACACACACACACACACACACACACACACACACACACACACACACACACACACACACACACACACACACACACACACACACACACACACACACACACACACACACACACACACACACACACACACACACACACACACACACACACACACACACACACACACACACACACACACACACACACACACACACACACACACACACACACACACACACACACACACACACACACACACACACACACACACACACACACACACACACACACACACACACACACACACACACACACACACACACACACACACACACACACACACACACACACACACACACACACACACACACACACACACACACACACACACACACACACACACACACACACACACACACACACACACACACACACACACACACACACACACACACACACACACACACACACACACACACACACACACACACACACACACACACACACACACACACACACACACACACACACACACACACACACACACACACACACACACACACACACACACACACACACACACACACACACACACACACACACACACACACACACACACACACACACACAGTTTTTTATTTCTTTTCCTTTTCTATTTAACTTGTATTTTAATTTTATTTCTATTTAACTTTATTCTATTTCTATTTAAAATTTATTTCTATTTAATTTATAGTTTAAATTAAAATTACATTTGTCACACATGATTATTTTAAAAGTTTTAATTCTTCTAAAACCTTATTTATTTTTATTCATTTTAAAGTAATGTTGATAAATGCATCTCATGTACTAATGAAAGCCGTAAATTTTCATTACAGTTTGATTTCACTAAATGCCATAAAATGTCATTGAGGCATTTGAAACAATTTTCTTTATAAATTGAGAAATTGGAATATTAAGAAAGTAAAATTTTCCAATTAACAAATTCATTATTCTTAAATTTTAAGTTTTGGTATCTTATCATGAATATTTTAAACTTTAACAATCTTATTCCTAATTTCTTCTTTAATCATAATAAAATAGTTTGCATAGATAGCTATAACTTGATTTTCCTGAATTTCACCTCTGGTATATTAAATTCTTTCTAAAATCTGGTATAAAAGTGCTGAGTTTACTATACTATAGTTTTCTTATTATCTTAAAATATCCTTATACTGCCTGTTATAATTTATGTAAAATATTTTTCCGATTAGCACTGATGGTAATGGGTATCTTATGTTATCAGAAAAATATTTTGTATTTTATGTTGCTTCAAATTATATATTAGATTCTATTTTATATTGTTTTCACCAATTTTAAGTAAATATTCTACAAAATTTTTCTCTATTTCTTAAATACTATTATTCACTTCTGAGTATTGTTCTTTATCATGGAGCGAAGTTGGTTTACTTATATAAATAAAGATAAAATCAGTATTGATAAATGTCAAAAATAAAAAGTAGGAGTTTTTTGTGAAAGTATTAATATCACGGATGTCTTTTTTTAAAAACCCCAAAAGATATTTCCAATAAATTTATTAAGAAGATAAGGTAAGTAACTTAAGAAACTTAAAATATTGGTAAGAAACTTAAAATATTTAGACGTAATCTAAGTTAATCAGAATTAAATAATTACCATATACAGTAATTTTGCTTTACATAATGATTGAAAATCTTAAATTTATTTTATTCATAACTGTGCGAAAATAGGAAAACATATGTTATTTTACTGTTCACATCTGTTGAAATATTGAAGTAAAAGAGTATATTCGAACTGAGAAGCGAAAATGAAAATACCGTGTGGTTGCCTAGCAACTTAGTTCTTACTTTCTTCTGATGATCTGGATCTATTTCCTTCTGAACAAAATGAATAACCTTTTAAGTAGTTTGACAGAGGGTTGAAGGGAAAGGGGCAGTGAGGGAGATATTCCTCCCCACATACCCCCATCCTCTTATGCACCTCTCAAGGAAGACACATATCGGCAAATGCTCACTTATCAGAAATTGCTGATGCAATTCGCTATTAGAATGGGATGCTGGCCGGATGTGTCTTTCTTCTTTATTTTGCTTTTATTTCCACTTGGCGATATGTTGGGAAAGATGGTAAGAATCGATGGTAGTTGCGAGACCAATTATCTTTAAGCGGGTTTTATGAGGGTGATGGCTCTTTTGGCATGAGCGAATGATTTTGCTGTGATGCGAGTCAGGGTGTGTAGTCACATAATAGGTCAATTCGGATATTTATCTGTTTCATTTATTTAAAGCTCGCAATGAATCAAAATGATTGTAAATGTAGCTAAAATTGATACAGGGAATTAAGTTCACGCATTATAGTTGATTATTAATAACGTTTATTACTGTTAATTAGCCGCCTACCCTGTCTAATAGTCAGAGTGCCTGACTGCGGATAGGGAGGTCCTGGGTTCGAATCCCAATTCGGGCATGGATGTACTGTCTCTCTGTCTATTCTGTCTTTGTCCTTTTTTGTATGTATGGGTTGTGAATGGTCGCCTACCCTATAAACGGGTCCCTATGGCATGTGTGTACTGAAAAAGTCAGGCTCCACACTAAATATGGTTCAGTTGAAAAAGTGGAGCAGCACACCCCATATTTGCCAGCCTAGCTGGCTCACGACAACAACATTACTGTTAATTATAATAATAGGTAATGCATGAACATTATTATAGTTATATTAACAATATTAAGGATTATAATTTCACATGAAGAAAATTTGCCAAAAATGTTTTATCGGTTTATTTTAAGCGTATGCATTAAAATTTCTTTTTTTATCAATGATCTAAAATTTTCCAAATTTAAATTATATCTTTCAAAATATTATAATCAAAGTTAATTTTGGAAAATATGAATTACTAAGCATTTATAGAATAAGCATACCTACCTAAATCAAAATAGAAATATTTTAAAAATTCTAAAAGGTTGCTTGCAAAAACCAGAAAAATATTTCAAACAATTTAAACTGATATCTCCTTTATAGTACAGTATAAAAAGATTTCAAGCATAAGACACATAATATATAGAAATTTTCAAACACTATTTAATTTTATTTGTAGATATAGTAAAATTTTGAACCATTTAACAGTAATTACGGGGATTGACAAATGAAGTTTGTTGACAAAGTCAAGAACACATAGATATGATTCCTTCAGAATAGTCTCATGTTTGGATATTGACTGGAAAAAACTTCACAAAGGCTCAATAATCATGTCAGAAAATTTGATGTGATATTTTGCCTTTTATTACTATATTCATATAACCATGTTTGAATACAGCGAGCGTTTTGATTAGAGGCGTTTCCAGTATAGAATAGAAGACATTTCCTCTGAAAAAAATGTCTAAAACGCAAGTTTTAAGTGATCTTAAAAATATTATGATTTTGTTTACTTGATATATTCAAGCCCAGCTCTACTAATTACTCTAAATTAAAATACGATATCGCTCCAGCTCTCAAGTAATGTGCATCTTGCTTAAAAGAAATCACAATTGTTTTGTAACAATTAAAATAAATATGATCTCATATTTTGAAGAACATATGTGATGTAATCGATATATAAACATTGTATTCAATAACTTATAATTATTTAAACTGTATCTGGCAACAGTTGGTGCTCGTCGTTAGAAAGTTTGTTGATACGTTATGTGAATAGGTAGCTCATGGAATTCGTAACTGATTTTTGTAGATTTAAATAATAAAAGTTTTGTTTAATCTCCTGATTATTAAAAATGGTTTTTTTTAATAAACAACAAAACTTACAGCATAGACATTTTCTCATAAAGTGCGTTCATAAATGATTTATTTTGATAAATACATACAATAAAATAAATTGCTAACAACAACTGCTGGATTAATGAATATATTGATGTAACGAACACTAAAATGACTTCTGAAACTTCTTTTTAAAATTATTTAAAAATAATAATGCTTAATCCTTTGTATTTATTTTATTATATAATTTATGTTATAATATATATAAGTGGGTGTGTTATAAAAATTTCAATGTTCTTTTTGAAAATAGTTCTACAAGAATTCAGATTAACGATTAATTATGCTATGAAAATACTAAACAAAAACTTCAGTATATTTTAACTCTCTTTATGCTTTTATTTCTGCTGACAGCTTAAATTATTCTAATATTTAAGAGATGACTTTAATTCAGACTCAAGAACCCAGAAAGTTCAATAAGAATGGAACACGTTTTCTCCAGAGCAGTAATTAATTTCAAATATGTAAGAAAAATAATTGAATAATTAATATTATTAATATATTGTAAACAAAATGACATACATTATCAAATGAACTCGTATAGTTAATTTAACTTTTACTTTAACATTGAATAGTATTTACTAAAAAGTAAAACTGCTCGAATTTTATACCCTTTTTAAATATACGTTATACTTAAACAAATCTCACATAAAATGTTACCAAATTTTATAAGTTTTCCATCTGAAATTTTCATGTCAGATAAAAAATAAACAAAGATTGCATCTTTGCATGTATTTATGTGTTGAATAGTTAAATTTAAAAAAAAATATTTATTTTTAATATAACTTGTTGATATGTATTTCATTTGAATGAAGTTTGGAAGGTAAAAATATCATATGAACGAAACACATATAATTAATTCAGTTTATTTCTAACATTTTGTGTTTTCGTTATAATTTAAAAGATACCTTAATACCATGCTTCACTTAGAAATTTTGTGATTAAGCAAGAAAATTTACAATTTACATTTCTTCATAAGAGATTCACTTTGTTAGGCACAAAAATATATACAAATACATGTTTTAGAAATTGCTAAAATTTAAAATAGTTAAAATTTAAAGCACAAACATTTCGCCCCTTGATATTTATCTTAAAAGGGATTTAGCATAATTATAATCAGTATTTGAATTCTTTGCATTATTCTTCTGTATGTTGTAGTCTTGTTTTATATTTGTAACAAAGTCAAAGGAAATTCCTTGAGATGAACCAACGCTTCGAGAAACGAGCCAGACGTGTGTAGACTCAATAAACATCGAATTTATTGTCTTCATATGCAGCAGTTTGATGTCATCTCTGTCAAGATAAGAAATAAACAAGAGAAGAACCGCAGAAAATATACAGAAAGAGAAGAATATTCGGAAGAGTAGAGCATGTTCTCATCGTTTTCAGGGGATGAAAATGGCCAATAAAATCGCACTGCCTGTCAATTTTTATGTTCCAAATAAATTTGTGTCTTTGACGATAGAGCAATAAGTCCTTTTTTTATCAAAGGAAACTCTTTATACTTAGAAAATAAGAACTAAACTATTTTAGACCTAGAGAGGTCAACATTGTTATATGAAACACTATTCAAAACTCTCATAGTTTTTCAATTCATTGAATAAAAATATATGACTGCAAAATTTTATTCAATTTTTTATGATGAATATACTTGTATATGTTTACAGTTATATTTGTATTTATATGCATATGCCCAGTTATTATAATAATTCCAAAGTAATGATTGATTGTATTAAATATACTCCCACATGAATGAAATATAAGAAATTTTAAGTCTCTTTGTAAATTTTTCATCTATCTAAATATTGAAATTTAAAGTTTAACGTAATTGAATGTTACTTAAATATGTTAAGTAATATAATGATTTGTTCTTTCTTCTATGACACTATATAATATTTTTGTTATAAAAACCATAAATAAAGCTCAAAAATAAATCTGAATAGTTCCAAATATTTACTTCAACACGTGAATCAATCTCAGGATATATACATGAAATATTTAATTTTTTGAATATTTAATATTTAAAGATATAGCAAATTCTGTAAGTAAGAAATTTAATAGCACAATTGTGTTTTTAAAATAAATAAATAATTATACTCTTTGATATTGTGCAATACATTGAAACAGGTAAAATATGATTTTAAATATTTTTATTTATAAATTTGCAAATTAATTTTGATGGAAATTTTGTATTAAATATTTTGTATGTTCTAAAAATTATAGCTCTGAATACATTTGAAACTACACCACCAATAAGTAACATAAATCTCGTTTTCCAAGAAATTTTCGTTCCTTACCGATCATTACAGTTTTTATTATAAGCAGACAATTTTTATTACAATAACTGTCCAAAATTCACACATTCATTTAAATACACAATATTAAAAAAGAAGGAGAAATTTTTTCTAATTTTTATAAAATAGCAAGATTCATTAACTATAAACATTCATCACTGTTTCTTAAACGTCATCATTATTTTTTATTGAAAATTATCATAATAATTAAACTTTTGTTAGGATTTTGGAAATTATAAGTGCTTATAAGAATTATATTGAAATTTCATTTTAAGAGTATCTAATGAAAATCCAATAAATATATTTATGGTTTATTATTAAAGAGGAATTTTCTTAAATATTTTTTTAGTAAAAACTGATTCTATGAATAAATTTTCAAAAGTGTAAAATTAATAATGATATTTTTTTAGATTAATTAAATGTGTAGTTTACAGGAAAATTATTTTATTAATTAACTAATTTCTTGATGTATTTAGTGTTGGAGTAAATAAAAAAATTTAAAATGTTAAAAAGAATAAAGCTAAGATGTAACACATATTAATGTATTTAAGAAGCAAAATATTTCAATCATTGATTTTTTAAAATATTTCATTCAAATTAAAATTTCAACAAATATTTAAGAATTTAACCCATATTTTGAGCAAATTAATTGCCTTTAACGTTTCTGTAATTTTATTTTTTATGTTGACAAATTTTCTATGCTAAAATGAGATTTTATCATTTAATTACGTGTGAGGATCTGATTTTTAGTAGTTTTTGAATTAAAATGAAACTAAATCACGAGTGAATAATTTTCGACCAATCTTTATATGATGCTTATATTAATACTAATATCGATTTTTTCCAATATTTTACACTATACTAACAATGATATACTTTTCCTTTTCTAGACAGCCAAATGGTTAGCTCTGTAACCTTCAGTTCCACAGTTTAAGAGTTTGAATCCCACTTGAAGCTTAGAGGATTGCTGCCGTTCCGAATCCACTCTAAGCAGTAGGTTCGGTCTAATTGGCCCTCGAGTGCAAAAGTTGACCTTTCAATGACAAACAATTGAAAACTTTTCATGTTAATTTAAATAAGTCATATAAATGTGAGTAGATTTCATTTGATCTCCTGAAATCTCATAAATTTCAATTTAAAAAGTGAGCTGCTTATAAATTATGGGTAAATTTATTATAAAATGAGTAAAAGAAGAAATTAAAAATGCATCGATTTACATTTTATACTTCAATAAAATTCATATAATTCTTCTTACTTTATAAATTTACTTCCATAAAACTCTTATATTATATATAATTCAATAAAATTCATATAATTCATAGACAAAATAAAAATATTTTATAGAAACTATATCTTTAATTAAAGTAAATGAATTTATTAATTAACATCATAGTACCTTTTAAATTGTTTTCAAGCTATTTTACTTAAAAGTATAGTTTATTTGATCGATTATTTTATCCATTTTATGAACATAATTTGTAAATATTTATTATAATAAAATTTTAATAAGTATTTATGATATAAATTTGCTTACATTTATGAATGTTTATTCCCTGGTAAAACATTTTAACTATTTGAGGTGTCAAATATGCAGAAGAAAGAGATTTTTGAAACAAATTTACAATGCTGCATTTTGATTGTGATAGTTTACTTTTCAAACAGATAGACATAGATAGACGGATGCATAAACATTTCTAGCTGAAAAATGCTATAAATAGCGTGAAAAAGTCATTGAGACAAGATGACTAAATCTTTCTTGCCATAAAAGAAATAAATGGAGAAGATTGGGATAGGGTTGTATATCTCCAGAGGGAAGTTATGAGATTACAACGTATCTCACAGATATCTCTGCATTTCATTTTGCTTATGTGATGATTTACTAGACGGGCTTCAAATGATATGATTACGAAATGTTACAGTTGGCTAATACTGTTTACAGTGCCAATGGAATTACAATACTTAAGAATTTTATCCAATTAATAATATCTAAAAGAAATATTTAAGTTCATTTGTAAAGAAACTCCTAAAATATCTCTTTCTAGTGGCATGATCGATATAGAATTTATTTAATATTTCATACATGAAAATAAGTTTAAAAATTTAAATTCATTTCACAAAAAAACTATAGTCAAAAATTATTCCAAGTTTAAAGCAATGGCACGATATAAGAAATTCAGAATTGTCTTTCAATAAAAAAAGGAAATTCTAAAATAGTTTAAAAGGTTCTTTTTCAGACGCAATCGGAAATCCAGCAGCCTTCATTAGCATCCGTGTCTTTATTTTCGATATTTGAACACAAAACAATAACAAATAAGAAACACACACTAAATCAGTTGACTGTAAAAATACGAAGCTCGTATTAGCAACTATGTCAGAGTTTAATACTTTTATTGTACGCTTATTTAAACTAATATGAAATTTCATGTATCGAAAAGAAAAGGGAAACATGTTTATTCTAGGTTATATTTAATTTTAGATTAAATTGAAACAAATGTAAAATTTAAATATTTCCTTTTTTAATTTTTAGATGAGAAGAAGAAAATGATGTGAATACATATTTTTATTTATGATTATCTTTTATATATATTTATCACTTGAAGCAGTTATTTTATGTTTCAAAAATATGCTAGAAAACCTGAGTAAAAGTAAATATTATTTTCTGTTTTGTACATTATTTTCAGTTGTTGATGTAATCACGAAAATTTTACATTTGCTTTCATAAACATAGACCCTATATATTTTTAAGTAGCGCTGGCTTTGAAAATTAATTATGGTTTAAACTTTACAACGTTTTTTTCCTTTCAAGTAAAAGTAGCACTTTTGCTTGAAACTTTCACCTGCTTCTCTATATTATCATTGTTAGCTTTGCACTTTTCAATCCATTATAAGTCAAGATTTAAATTTCTGGAGATAAGTTTGTCGAAGTTAATCTCGAATTGATAACAACTGTTTGTATTTGTTTTTTCCTTTTTGATGTTTCTTATTCGATAAAATAGCAACATAATAAAGTATTGGTGAAGTTAACTTGTTCATAAAATCTAGATTTAAAGTGTACGGTTTTAACGGCTCTTTGGAAAGTTGTTTTAAAATATAATTTCCAGCTAATAGTAATGTATTTATTATTTTATTGAATACAAAAAATTGATTATTAGTTTTCTAGAAAGATTATTTCTTTAATAAATTAAGCCTATTAACTTATTTTCTAATATAATTTTTACCCATATACTAACTTATTGAATATTTCTTTCACATACATTTTACACTTAAAGAATAAAAAATAATAAGTTTGTGATGGGAAACTGAAATTAAATCAGTAGACTTAAATAATTATTAATTAAAATCAAAAAAGATTTCATTTACATTCATGTTAAATATGATATTCATATTACCTTTAATACCATCCAACAGGATTAAAAAATAAAGGCATATTAATTTCATGAATACACTATAAAATTTGACAGAAATTGAAATTCTGCGAAGTCTACTTAAATAATACATATAATAATGTAAGATATCTCATTCGACTTATAAATATTTTAGTCAAATTATAATTTTTTCATTTTATTTTTAACTTCCGGATTATTTACATACGCTAAAACTTTGCACTATTTCATTTAATTTTTTCCTTTCAATTTGAACTCTTTGTATAATTTCGAGTGTAATATTCATTTGCATATTTTATTATATATAAAAAATTCAATGTGTTTCTTTTCATAAAATGTCATATATATATATATATATGATTGTTCAACTTTATGCGTTCTGGAAATGACAATTCAGGAAATTTTAATTAATTTAATGATGCACTTATAATTTTTATTTATTAGTCGTAGTAACATGTTTTCAGATTAAAAAAAAATTATACTGTCACATACATTTTATGATTCAATTTTATGTACACCAATAAGAACGTTTGTAGTTCGTATCTCTCTCGTAACCTCTCGTAAAACTTGACCTTAGCTATCAGAAATATTTATAACTCATAAGGAATTAAAACAGATTATTTTTATAATTTCATATTAGAATTTATTATATTGTTATATACATAAAGTAATATAAGAAAATATATTTGTATTCGTATGTTCAAATTTTCAGTATAATATTTCATAACTTTTGCAATTCTTCATTTGAAATTGAACAGAATTTAAAAGCATATTCAAGAAAAATTTGAGTTTCAAATTAAAATTAACCCGTTAGAATCAATGCTTTTGACATCGTCTTTGCAGGATAAATGATGTGTTTGCTTACATCCCAAAGAATTTTATTAAATTAAATTTAAAAAATATGTGAAAACCATGATTACTCGCTCTAGAACTGAAGCTCTAATTCTGTTCTTAAGAAAACTTTTTAATGTTTAAAAATATAAAATATCCATAAATTATGAAACAGAATGACGTAATTCTCTTAAAGATTCTGAATCAACATAGACGTTTTTCAAGCATAAGCAGAAATTTTCCATATTTCATTCAAATAATTGATGTTTATTATCTTGGGCATGAAACACAATTTCTTTTGTCGAGTTTTGGACTTTTTGTTGAAAAGTGAATATTTTTTGGTTCACTTGAATTTGTTTCATTGATTTTTTGGCAGTATTTATTAGATAGCACTTGCTTTCATAGCTCTTGCCTTCATACGTGATTCTGTAAGAGATATTATTTAGCATTTAAGCAATATTCTTTTCTTTGCATATTGCTTTGGAACGTTTCTTTATTGACAATAGAGCAGCTCTAGTAATTATTTCTTTGACATTCACTGTGAAATAATAACAATCATCGACCATCAATTGATTACTTGAGATGTATGATACACACTTTTCATTTACTGCAATTGCATAATTAATGATGTAGTATTACTAAATTGAATGATTTCTGATTATTTCTTGTCAATTTCTTCAATAACTAAATGTTTTTTAAACATTCTGATTTGTTTTCTCTTTATTTTAAATGGGTTGATTTTTGCTTACAAATATTTTTGCTTCTAAATCAGACTCTTCGTTATATTTATTGTTCTGTTCAAATCGACAAACTGTGTAATGGGAACTGTTTATTTTTTATAAGGTTCATTCTCATTGGGTTGATCCTTTGTGGTAGGTTCAACTTTATTGAATCGGATTTTAAATCATTCCGTCTCTTTTTCATGTTCTTTTGATTTACGTTTGTTCACTATTCTTTAAAAACAATGCGATAAACAAATTTACGAAAACATTTTGAATTAAGAAACTGTGGAAGAAATTTGGAACCAATATTTACCGCACTTTGAGCATGTTCACCCTCAATACCCTATGAATTTCAGGAAACGATTATTTCAAACATAAAGGAAAGAAAAGCAGGTGAAAAATTACAGTATCCATTCCAAGGAGACTTTCAAATATGAGAATACTGAAAGGGTATTGATTACAGATAAATAGCTTTCCCAGGCTTGTTAATTTCCAAAGCCTGGAGTGACTTAGTGTCCCACGTAACCTTCTACGGGTAAAGGTATTTGGTTGCCTATTGCTTCCATATTGATAATTCTAAGTGAGATGTTGGTAAAATAACTTCATGAATCACTCGGAGCGATGCTCTATTAAATTTATCTGCATTCACATTATATCAGCTTTTACAAATATCAATATTACCTTAATAGAGAAACATCAGAGCAATATTAATCGCCAAATATTTGTGATGAGCCAAACTATTAACATATCTGATTTTTTTTAACTTAAATATATTCTACAAACAAGCAAATTAATGCATTTTCCTTGTTTAATCAGTGTATAAACGCTTTTGCAGTAAGCGTTCAACTATATACTAAACAAAATTTATAAAATTATTAATCGAAAAATATTTTTATTTTCAGGGAAGTAAATATTATTTTGAATTGCACTTAAAATAAACTAATACCATTCGTAAAAAAATTCAAAATTTTCATTGTTGAACATATGATTTTGGTGGAAAATTGGTATGCATATATTTATTCAAATACTAAGAATATTTATACTTGTTTAAGAGAAAAATATAGCAATCTTTCTTTGAAAAATATCCATCCAACAATATCTTTATGTATGTATGTATGTATATATATATATATATATATATATATATATATACTACTGGGCATTAAAATTGTTACACCAAGAAAGGAATGCAAATAACAGAACGATATTTATTGGACACATACATTATAGTGGAAAGAAGAAGTGAAGAAAGATTTACAGGAAATTAGGATGTATAGATCTTGAGAAATCAGTACCCAGAGCAGCCACCTCTGGCTGCAATAACAACATTTATCCGCCTAGGCATGGAGTCAAGCAGAGATTGTATGGCATGTACGGGGATCTCAGTCCATGCAGCTTCAACACTATGCCACAGTTCATCGACAATAGTGGATGGTGAGTAATGGCGTGCCAATCGCTCGGCAACCATTGACCACACGTTCTCAGTTGGTGACAGATCAGGAGAACATGCTGGCCAGGGTAACAGTCGAACCTGTTCTGTATCAAGGAAGTTCAGAACAATACGTGCAACATGCGGTCCTGCATTATCCTGTTGAAACAAAGCATTAGGGAGTCCTCGAAGATAGGGCAGAGCCACGGGCCTTAACACATCGGAAATGTAACGAATTGCTGTTCAAAGTGCCGGTAATGCGAACAAGAGGTGATCGAGATGTGTATCCAATGGCACCCCATACCAACATTCTAGCAGATGGGCCAGTAGCGATGTTCAATGCAAGCTGGCAATGCGCATTCTCCACGATGCCACAAAACACGGATGCGGCCGTCATGGTCCTGTATACAGAACCGATATTCATCTGTAAAGATGACGTGATGTCATTCTCGCGTCCAGGTTCGTCGCTGATCACACCATTGAAGGCTATCCTGTCTGTGACGCAGCGTCAATGGTAGCCGAAGCCATGGTCACAGTGCAGACAATCCATACTGCTGCAAACGTCGTCGAACTGTTCGAGCAGAAACTTGTTGCCTGGCAAATGACTCCATTTCTCGACTCAGGGCTCGTGACGTGGCTGTACGATCCCTTGTGACCATGCGGATAAGATCTCTCTCTGCTGTTAGTGATGGGGGCTCGCTGAGATCCTGTATGACGTTCCGTATGATTGTCCTAAACCCATCGATTCCATATTCTGTTAACAGTCATGGGGTCTCGACCGACGTGAGCAGCAATATTGAGGTACGATAAACCGCAATCCCGGTAGGCAATAATCCTTCCTCGATCAAAGTCAGACACGTGCTGATAGGCATTTCTTCTTCTTACATGAGGCATTACAACAACTTTCTTTGCCAAAAACAACGTTGAAACGGAAATTGAGTATGAGAAAACTGCTGTCAAATCTCTGGTTTTATACACATTGTAGATGTCGCTACTGTCGCCTGCTTTGTATGAATGCGCTGAAAATCTAATTATTTGCATATCACAGCAAGTTCTACCTGTCATGCAAATTTCACGTGTGTGGTGTGCCGCTTTCCTGGTGTAGCAATTTTAATGGCCAGTAGTGTATATATATATATATATATATATATATATATATATATATATTCTCTTTCTGCAGAAAAACTTTAATATTTTTTTATTTTTAATATTTGAAACAATTTTTCTAAACAAGGGTATATTTTAAATTTATTCTTGTTTACGACCGATCATAAACAGGTATTCATCTCCAAAGAAGAGTTTAGTTGAAATTTAAGTGGTCTTAAAGTTCAGAATCATCACTTTGCTTACTATCGATTTTTTCTGTTTTGCAAGTAACATAAAACAATTAACAACCTTTTTATGACCAGGAAAATTCCAAAATATCTCTTACGTTGCTAGTAGTAAGAAGTTCGAAATTAAATGGACTCAGCAAGATTATTTTTCTCTGATTACTGCTTACAAGAATATAAGATAAGTAAAAAAAATAGAAAAATCTCTTTTCAATTGCTAAAAAAATAAGCAATTGCAATGCATAATGATAATGACTCTTTTTTCGGCTTAAAACTTATTATAAATTTAAGGAAATATTTAATGGATGCGTTAATAAGCTTTACATCAAATTTTTACTTTTAATATATTTAATCCTAATTTTAATTACAATTATGGGAATTGCTTCATAATAAATACCTTCAACACATCTTCAATATAATTACAATATAATTAAAACATATTTTAGTTTTGATTATTGCAAATGCTTAACGATAAATATCTTCAAAAAATATTCAATATAATTAAAGCTAATTTTAATTATGATTATGTAAATTGTCTCATGATAAATATATTCAATATTATAGTTGTATTATAATTAAAAATTTTAATATTAATTACAGAAAATGTTTCATAACAAATATCTTTATTAGAAAGCATGTATTTTTTAAAAAAAGGAAAATTTGCTAAAAGTTTTTAAAAGCAATTTTTTTTACCTATTTGAATAAAGGGATAATTTATTATTTTATCAATAAAATGACTTTTGATTTTACAGATGTAACATGTAAACTTAAATAAAAAAAGAACATATGGATTTTGAGCATCATTATACATTTTATATTTCTTTCAATCTTCTCACTTTCAAATCGTTTTGAAACATGTGTACAAAAAAATTCAAATTATCATAAAAATAATTTTTATCACTTCAGTAAATTATTTTGATATTATAAAAAATATCCTAAAAATATATGTTTTATATAAGTTGATAAATTAGTGTAACTAGTCGTATAATGCCCATTCTTTCAAAAAAAATTTTTAAAATCTGATGTAAATTTTTATACGATTTTTTTCTTAAGATTCTATTTTTCAGTAAATATTTGAATATGGAAACAAAAAAAAATAATAGTTTAGAATAATAATTTTCATCTTTTATTTGAGTGTAAGAAAATATTGTTAATTGATAAATAATTTTACTTTGGTGGAGAATTTAATTTATTACACTAATAGAAATTGAAAATATAATGTGACAAAATACGCAACATGTTAAGTATAATAGTATTGTTTTAAAACTCACGATATCATTTATTTAATTATATTCAAACAGATTTACTATCAACACAATTTCATAATATCATCTATAAATCTATAAATGGTTATATTATAAATATAAAGTTTTGTTATATCATTATTTTTACCTGTCACTTAAATTGCCTTAAAAAAGATTTCATTTTACTATAATACATTTTATTAAATATTTATGTAAATATTTTCATTTCACACAAAATTTATAAAAAGGATCACTATATGAATATATTTTGATACGATTATGATATAATTCATTCTTGTTAATGCAAAATTTGCACTAATGAATAAAACAATGTACATTTAATTAAATTATTAATTTTCTTAATTAAAAAGTTCAAATTGCAGTAAAAGTAAGTATATAGAGAAGTTTAAAATTTACGTTTAATGTTAATTGGTTTTTAAATTATATACTATTAATGTGTCAATATTCTTGTATATTAAATATACATACTAATGAATAAAATAAGTAAAATTTTCTTGGTAAATGTTAGAGTATAATTATAAGTTTGAAAAACTTTGAACTTATATATACTTTTAAAAAATATTCATTTTTCAAGTTACACACAAACGTAAATTGGAAAATATTTTATGATTTAAATATATATTATCCCATTTAGTGCTAAAATAAAATTACAATATTCCCTGTTTCGTATCGTCTAGTATAATATAAAAAAGTTTCGCATTATGATTAAAATGAAAGAAAAGAATATTCTTAATTGCAAATCATAATACATACACTTTTCAAAAAATCTCTATTATTAAATAACAATTTTGAAGATAATCAGCATTTTGTCTTCAGATGAAAAGTATTTAAAAATTTATATATTATTATTATTACTTAGCATGATAAAACTCTATTAATAAATTATTATACAAATATGATCAATTAAAGAATGACTTCTTTTACAATATACTGCTAAATAATCAGCAAAAATTTAAATGTACATATTTTTGTTCAAAAAAATAAAGGGTAAATATGTGTGTCTAATGCTTGAAATAATTTCAAACAATAGCTTTGGAAAGATATTCATGCTGATCGTATTCACGGAAATATTATATTTTTCCAACATTCAAAAACAATGAACTTCGACGTCAATAGTCGTAGAGTTTTTTAAGATAAAGTGCATGATTTAAAAGGAAAAGCCAAGTAATATAAATTTTATAAATTTCTCGCTGTTATAGATATATAGTATATTTATATATATAGTCACGCGCGTATATATATATTTCTAATCTACATTGTGTTTCGTTAGCTATTTATATATTATTGCTACTATATATATATATATATATATATATATATATATATATATATATATATATATATATATATATATATATATATATATATATATATATATATATATATATATATATATATATATATATATATATATATATATATATATATATATATATATATATATATATATATATATATATATATATATATATATATATATATATATATATATATATATATATATATATATATATATATATATATATATATATATATATATATATATATATATATATATATATATATATATATATATATATATATATATATATATATATATATATATATATATATATATATATATATATGTTTTATAACATATACATACATTCTTTATTCCAATAAAAATAAATATTGTATTGTTGTTATTTATCACTTGGACAAGCCAATCTCGTTAGCTTACGGTTATGCGAAATTAAGTCAGAAGAGTGTGTCTCTTTTTAATCGAAGCACCATGAAGGTGAAAATTCGACATTGCTTTAGGATCCCTCCGATAGATGGCACCAGTAGAGGATCAGGCATTGATCTGAAGGGCAGGAAATTTTTAATAGCTTATTACACTCATGGGACCTGCTTAGCAACAGACCACAAGACTTTCACACAAGTCTACAGATATAATATGCACGTATATCGCATGTACTCGGTGTGTCTTTGGCGGCAATGTGAATAGAACCCAGTCCCTCTGGAAAGAAAGCCGATGCCTTAACCACTAGGAGCTTTAAACTAATATTATATATAAGTATATATATTGTAAAATACATCAACATTTATTGATAATATGTTTTAAAAATAACAAGAGAAGAACTATTTCCTCCATCTTTAAATTTCATAACATTTAAATTTAAAGCTTGGGAGAAAAATACTATTTTTTTAATTAATTCTTTCTCAGATACCATATGCTTTATCCTAGGAAAATTAAATTTAGAGTAATCTTATTAGCTAAATAGAAAAATAAATTATTATGTTATGAAATTTATTACTTAATATTTCTGGAAATATTTTTGTTGTGTTAATTAATGAATAACTTAATAATTTATGAGAGATGTACTGTAACTGGTATATCCCTGCATAATAAATTAAAGATTTAATATACCTGAATCATCCTATATATGCAACAAATTCTTATTTAATGTTATCAGGAATGTTGAGTTATATATGCATAAAGAGAATGAGAAAACATTATAGTGTAATATAGAACTGATTTTTATGTTATTATCGTTTTCACATAGTTAATATAAAATAACAAATTATATTTCTCATATTTTCAAAGTATAACATTTTGCATCTCTTACATGTGTAAAAAGGTTTCTAAAATATAGTAAATAATTAAAAACTTATTTCTAAAATTATATTTCCTTTAGAATTAAGTTGCTAGCATTTTGAAAATGATAGCTTATTTTCACTGAATAACTTACCTCAAAAATTTTAACTTAAAAGAAAATAATTATTTCAATTTAAATATATAGATTTTAAATCTAAAAAGATAAATTATTTAAATACTTTAAGATTCTAACTTACTTACATAATTCAGATTTAATTAACTTTTTAAAAAATTAAACAAATTAGGAAAGTTGATGATTAAGAATGAAAGTTCCTATAAATAGGATAAGAACAGTTTTATTAGATTAATATAAGGATATTAGATAAAATCAGCAGATAAAAAAACGCAAAGGGCGTTGATAAAATTACATCAAATTACTTGAAAATTATCTATGTCACATGAATAATTAAGAAGAAATATGAATGTATTATTTATTCAATATTTGACAAGTAATTGCTTTCTAATTCTAGAATCAATAATGAATTTTTATGTATCAATGCAGCATCACTTTTTTACTTTACTTGTATTTTTTTCCTCTCTCTCTAAATCAGTTAAGTGTTTTTTTCTTTTTTACTTTAATTTCTGCAATTTAGAATTTTAACTTGAAAATTATTCTTATCTATTTTTAAGTTGTTTCTTTTTTTAAAAATAAGATAAAATATGACTAAATATCTATTTACAGCTAACTAAATAAGAAAATGTAAAAGTGGAACATTTTGAAAGGTATTAAAACTGTTTTTAGCATTAATAGAAGCATATTTTAACAGCTATCCGCAAATTATTTATTTTTCGTTGACTTTCCAAATTTTAAAAATTTTATTTTTAGATTTATTAGGAGAGTTAAAAATGCTATTTAAATGAGAGCTATTAATATTGAACTATTGGAAAATTCATCTCACTAATATTGTTTAAAAAATAGTTAAGCTCTTAATAGAAATTTCTAAAAAATTTAATTTCTTAAAAATTAATTTTTAAATTTCTAATTTAAATTTGGAATTTCTTAATTTCTTTCATTATTCTAATAAGTAATTTCAATTGCAACATTGACAAATATTCAACTCTTCAAATAGAATTGGTATTAGATTTGTTAACAGTCAAAAAATTAAAGATGGAAATAAATAATTGAAATAAAAAATTGAGTTCAGTTTCAATATTTTAAAAGTGTATTTAAAGTCAATAAAAAATTATAACTGTTTAAATATTGTGTGAATATAAATAATAAATTTACTTAGAAATACTGTAAAAACTCTTTTCTTTATAAAAAAGTATGAATAAAGCTTACAATTGTTTTAAATGCTAACAGTTGCTAACATATCATTTTGTACAAAACCATAATTTAATAATTATTATATTTTGTGCTGAAGTCATAATATAGCAGTATCAGTAATCATTTAATTTAAGAAATAAATATATAAAAAAAATTGTAAAGTTTTTTTATATTTTTATCATTATTTTCTCAACATTTTTTTCAACATTATTTTATACCTTTAAAAAATATTCACTTGAAATTAAAGAAAATTAAAAGCTTTGTATATTGGAGAAAATATATTTAATATTTTTTTCAACTCATTTAAAAAAATCCTAAACAGCAGTACCCAAATGCTGAATTAAAGGTTGATTTGTTTTTTAAGTCCTACTACAGAAATATCAACGGATGCATGAACATTTTGAACATATTGAAAATTATAAATAAGGTACGAAAAAAGATTTGCAACTAATTTATCCAAGCTCAGAGAAGACATAGATTGATTCTTCTTAATAAATGATAGCTTAACTGATTTGAAAGATCAAATAAAATTCTAAAAAATTCCGATAGAAAAAAAATTATCTGCGGAACTATATAAATGATATTAAAAAAACAAACCTTATAAATTAACTGATAAAAGTTATTATAAGAAATAAGTAGAGGGATAAATCACATAACTTATTTCACCAGGTAAACTCTTCCATTTATGGTCTATTTCTGTACAGTAGCAATTCTTTAATGCTGTCAAAAAATCTCTCCTTCAGCCATTAGAAGTATATTATACTTTGGCCCTCTGAATCCCTTTTGGTCTACCTAAATATACCATAAATATAGTTCCCCGCAAAATTTCCTGTATAAAGATATTTACTCTAAACTCAAGAAAATCAGTTTTAACTTCTGGGATGGTAAATTTTCCTTAAAAGATTTTTAAAGTATATTTAACCACATTTCATAAGGAGAATCATAAAATTTGGAGAGGATTAATCGATTTCATCAGTCTAAAGAAGTTTGAAATGTTGTCTGATCATCTCATTTAGTTTATAATTTCCACTGGAACTATTTCCTGTTTCCATCTCTTTGATATCGAAGACTTAGATTTTCAGAACAGATCTCTCGAATATTGTCAATTACTTACTTTATACAAGGAATTCACCAGAGATTAACTTATATCAATACATTTAGGTTTAACAGAAGAATCCAAATCCCCAAACAACTCAGCAGTTCTTTGCTTGATCTCCATATAAGGTCATGAGATTTTGAATTAATAATATAAATTCAAATTTAACAGCTGATTCACCAGCAATATGCCAGACAATTAACGATTTAATGATTTTTAAAGTACCGAACTATATTTTCATGATAGAAATTCTGTTGTTGTGGCATTAAAAATGTTTCAAAATGATCTGCTGAAGTTATTCCTCTCTTAAAAGATAAGTTCTGTCAAGCAGTAAAAGGCGACCATCTTCTGAAAAACATCTGGGTTCTTCCACACAAGAATAGTTTTATTAACGAAATGGCTGACGAAGTAGCAAAATCAGTAACAGAAAAAGATGTATATCTTCCTTGGATTTCACCCGAAGATTTGAAAGGGTTCCACAAAATTAACATAAATCATGTCTATGCATCTATATATACATCTAGTAAATACAACTACATTATTCGAAATGCACCAGCGGAAAGTACTATTTGTGAATCTCTTGCCTTACGATGAGGCGAGGGGACATCTTATTTGCTAGATTTATAAAATGAATATCAATAACTTCAGCTCATTTACATCATTTCAGATTAACAGCGTCTGGAATTTGTGAAACATGCGAGGTCTGCAATGATATGGATCATATATTATTTAACAGTAAAAAATATACAAACCAAAGAATGTCTTCAGAATGCAAGCATCTTATAAATAATATGACTTTCAGAAGAGGAATGTAAATTATAATAAATAAAATAAGAAGATTTTCACAAGTCCCTTCTCTCTGCTTACATGGAAAAATGAAGACAATAACCTTTAATGATGCTAAAAGTCTCAGTATATATCAATCAATCAATCAATCAATGCATGTTTAGAAATTATTCTTAAAAATTATGAACTATAGAAAGGCTCACATTTTGTCATCTAACTATTATGTTGGATTGCCTTTAGTTTTGCTTTTAGTATCTTAATATCTCTTAATCACAGTTATTTGAGTAAATGTTTCCCAGAAGCAATTATTCCAAGTTTGTCAACCTAGATTTCTGAACAAAATCTCGCAGCGAAATTTAAGTCCTTGTTATCACATGTGCAGACTTATACTGCTTGCTACAAACGTATGATGATCTCAGTTCCACTATTTTACATATCGCTGTTTTTTTCAGTATCTGTTGCTTAATACCATATTTAAATTTTATAAGGATTTATTTTATTAAAGAGATATCGTTATTTTTCTGACTTTAACTCCATCTTTGCAATACTATGCAATTCAAATCACGAAACTAATATAATCTATTAAACAGTTTGATGCTCAATTTATATTTTCATAAAAATTATATCATACTTAAGTTTATAACATCAACTACCAAATAGCATAACGATAAAGGAAAAAAGTTATAAAATTAACACATAACCACTAATTTTCTACAACACAAAAAAGTCATCATAAGCAATTTTGAAAATTTATTTACTGCTTTTATACTGCAAAAAGGGTATACTAATTGTTGAAGGTTTTTTTCAAGATATATAAACATCTTTTATGGAATTTAAATACATTTTGGAAAAATTTTCATAATATGCGTCATAAGAAAAGAAATATCGAAAAATTCCAAAGCACTCACAGGGAATTTGTCATACTGGAAGAAGCACTAAAATGTCAATTCTAGTGCTTCTTCCTTCAATTTTCAATTCTTCAAAATTATTTGAAATCAAACGCGTGATATTGTGTTTCAAATAGCAAAGTTCTACCACTAGGCCCTGGCGAAACATCTCGTAATATTTTACCATTACTAGAAGCAAATGAGACGATATAGGTTAACGTGAAAAATATCCATTCCCACGGAACAGCAAACAATGTAGTCATCCTCGCAATCCTTGTTGTGTGTATGTGTATATATATGTGCCGCCCAACTTGTCTATTGGTCAGTGTGCCTGACTGCGGGGAGGTCCTGGGTTCGAATCCCGGTTCGGGCATGGATGTACTTTCTCTCTCTATCTATCCTGTCTTTGTCCTTTCCTTGTATGAATGTGGAGTGATTGGTTGCCTATTCTATAAACGGGTACCTATGGCATGTGTGAACTGAGGAAGTCGGACTCCACACCAAAATATGTTTCATTGGAAAAGTGGAGCAGCGCACCCCATATTGCCAGCCTGGCTGGTACACACACGACAACAACAATATATATATATATATATATATATATATATATATATATATATATATATATATATATATATATATATATATATATATATATATATATATATATATATATATATATATATATATATATTGCTTCCTATTTCATCTAAATTTAAAAAGATTATACTTTTAGTATCATATATTATATGAAGCAGTTTCAATGAAGTTATCCTTGTCTCGGATTTTGTTAAAATCATAAAATGTCATACCTCACAGATTTTCAAATAAGCCTAACTGGCTCGCCTAACTGGAGGTACTGTAATCAAAATGTATAATCTTATAGGTATTTCTAAGGTATATGGGACCTGTAGTCATAAGAACGCATAAAGAGCACAGGAATAAACTCATAAAATTAAAATAGCGAACTGAAAACGCTGCGTGAAAAAATGTCCGATGATTACCGAAACGTAACGGAAATAATTTCAGCATTAATTCAAATGAGTTCAAATCTCTCACACAAGCGAGCAAGCAATATCTTCCAAAAAAATAATTGACTTCTATGCGTTATCCATTGTAAGTTTTGGTTAATATTTATATTAAAAATGAGAGTTTCGTATCACTCTAAGAACAAATATAAAAGATTTTTATAAATTTAACTTATTATATTTTTTTTATAAATTTTTGAGAAGTTATTTCTGTCATGCTTTTAAAGCTTACTTCATGAAAAGTCTAGAATAAATTTGAAATTTTCGTCGTCAATAATAATTATTTTCATTATTAAAGATGAATTTGTCATCAAATATCATATACCATTCCAGTTTGTTCAAATTTCATAAAAATAATAGTTTTAACACTGATTATAAAATTAGTTACAGACATTTTCTTAACTGTTTTCCAAAGAAAGCAATGTTTAGATAAAAAAAAGTACGTTGTAACAACCTATAAGAAAAACCAAATAAATTTCTCCCATAAAAACATATTTTGTCCATATCTCAGTCTGAGAATCGCATTATAAAAGTTTCTTAGGAATATTTTATAAAGTAGCTTATTGTTTTACATATATATACAAAGAGAGAGAGATTCACTTAGAACAAAATTTTCCTTTTATCATACATCTATATTAATCAAACTTTTTTGCAAAAAAAAATTTACAGCAATTTTAAATAATTTTATTATTGAAGTTTTTTTTAATGTAATTGCATTGATAAGTTTTTAAAAATAAATATAAAAAATTCGATTTCAAAATAGCTATTTTAGTAAAATAAGGAAAGTTATTACTCAGTCATTTTGAAGTACCTTATTTCTTACTCAAAAATTAAAGTTAATTACAAGAAATAAAGACAATTATGCATATTTATTAAGAAATTATTAAAAAATAAATATCAAAATATATTAAAAAACATTCGTGTTTAAAACTGCTTCTCTCAAAATTCTGACTCAATGGAATCTGACTAAAAATTTCAGCATCCATTTCAGCATGATAAGCTAGTGGCCAAAATTATTTGAAAAAAAAATAATTGCTTAAAATAAATAAACTTTGCTTAAAATTAATAACCAATGAATTCCATAACTTTTAGTAAATACAAAAAAACGTCAAGCATATTCTTTAGGAACAAGAAAGGTAAACTTGTAATGAGCATATTTTAACCAATTATTTTAAATTCGTAAAGGAAAATTCAACATTTTTACAAAATGCTGAAAAAATGTGCATGAAAGTTCTTTTAAAATATGCCTTTTATTTGGAAGATTTAAAATAACTATTAAATATATAAAGTTAAAAAAATTTAGTTGCATCTTACAAATAAATTCGATTTCTTCCTTAATACTTTCCGAAATTCTTTTTTTATGTGGTCACTCATATTTGGAAAATATCGATCCGATCCCTCTTTTAAAAAAAGAACAAAGAACTCGCATAATACTTTAAGCTGACTTGTTATTTCAAATTTTAGGTTCGCTTGAGTATTTCTCTTTTTAGAACAATTTATAACGGATTTTCTTACCAAAAATACCTTCTTTTCAAATTACTCCAAAATAAAGAGAACATAAAATGTATTTTTTTGTAAATCTTTTTAAACTGTATTTAATATATATATATATATATATATATATATATATATATATATATATATATATATATATATATATATATATATATATATATATATATATATATATATATATATATATATATATATATATATATATATATATATATATATATATATATATATAGTTTATTAATCGTCATTATCAACTTTGCTGTGACAGTAATTTTTTTAAAAATGAAATTGGGCTTGAGTTTATTTGTTTTTTGTTTAGTTTTAATTGATAAATACTTTTGAGAAATTTATATTTTTACTTTGGATGACATAAATGAAATATAAAGGAATCAGCTATGTATAAGAATTGGCTTTATATTTTTAAAAGTATAGATTCAATGTCTGTTTCGTTGTCTTCTTTTGAGACTTCCCTTCAAATGTTGTTCTTACTCTTTTAATGTGTTCTGCATTAAGGCATTTTAAAGATTTTTGTCAATATTTCAGTCTATCCAATTTTAATTTTCGTAAAAAAGATTCTTTAAGAATACCATAAATGTGCATTTAATTCATAAGCCAAATTTCTTCAAATCAACACAAATGTAACTTAATTAAATAAATTATAAAAATGATAATTAAATTTACTTTACAGTTAGTAACATTTCATATTAATTATAATAAGATTAATTTACTATTTTTTTCACTTTTAAAACAATAATTAGTCAGAAAATATCAAACCATGAGACTATTCAAAACTTATTTACTGTCATTGTTCTTAAGTTATTTTGCAAAATTTAATTGCTTTTATCTAAACTCAATGACTCAAGACTTAAGAAAATTTTCACAAGTAACTATCCTAGAATCTGAATCTAGGATATACTCAGAATCTAGAATAACTTCTTCAATATTGGCACAGGATTTTAGATGGAAAGAAAATTTAAGTTTTGTAATTAAATATATTAAGACATACATTTTACTAAATTATCAATCTGAAATTAAAAACTTTTCTATAATTAAACAAGTGAAACAAAAACGCGTTTCATCGTATAAATAAGAGACTGAATTAATAAATAAATTACATTAAATCCATGTATAGTGCAATTTAAATTGTGTATGAATATATAATGGAAACAATATTAACGTCAATAAATTGAAGGAATATATTACTAAAAATGATAAAAAAAATATGCTGTTAGTGTAAGTAAATAAAATATATCCATTTTATTGGAATGGGAATAAAATACTTGAATTAGTTAGATTAATTTGTGATAAACGAAGTTAAATTTTTGCTCAGTTTATCTTTAAAGATGTACAATAAAAAAATTACATCTTTCAAAATTATCCATCCTTATATCAAGGATACGTCCTTATATAAGTATTCTACTCTCTTTGATAAACATAATCCAAAATTTAAGTTTTATGAAATAGAATCTTTTTTCTTGTTACACAACTTAAATGCTAAAAATTATTTTAAATATATATTTAAATGGCATTATCGAGAATATTTTACTCAAATTAAAACCCGATTTTCAAATTTCTGTGTACATATAAAAAATAAAAATTCATGCTCATGAATATAATCATATTTTTTATGATATTTATTAAAATATCCGAAGAATAATTTAATTCTTCATGATGTGAAATGACTTATGATTCATAAACACTTTCTACATACTAATGTTATTAAATTATTATTAACAATACTTATTCTTCTCAATCATGTAAACATTCAAATATCAAGTGAAATATTTTCCCTATAATTGATAGTTATTGCTAAAGTTACTAATGCTGCCACCTAGGTAAGAATTCAAGTACTATGGTATTGAACTAAAGCAATACATGAATGCAACGTGCGTATAGCTCAATAGAGAGCCCAATTAAATATGGGAACCAAATTATCCAGATCGTTGTTTGTCAAGCTGCAATTCAAACTTTTGTACATAAACGATGCAGACGCAAAAGTTCAAATACAATAAATATACGTCGAAATGTTTTCAACAAAGCTTTATAAACATTTTAACAATCAGTCCCGACTTATTTTAGATTTCTTAATAATTTTATTTCCTTCGAATTTTTTTTTTCTTACGCTCAAGATGATCAAATAATTTGATCATGCAATGATTTAATCATCATCAGATTAAATAATCTAATCATCTCAAAAAACTTATATTTCAAAAGAAAATTTAAAAAAAATTAAATAAAAATCGATATATGTTAAACATATATTCAGTCTTAAAGCAAATTTTTATTTTATTTATTTGTTTATGCCTAAGTTTTGAATATGTAGTGATATTTCAGTATAGTGAACAAATACTCATCCCAAGGGTTTTCGTTAAAGGGATCAATTTTTTGACACTTCATTCTTAAGTCTTCCTTCATGTTAAAAGAAAATTGATTTTCAACGTCAATCAATCTGTCATTGGAGGCGATCTATTCCATTTGACGTTGAATCAGGAAACGTTGAATTCTTGATTAAAAAGTTTTCCTTTTGTTTTTTTTTACTAAGGGCCATAAAAAATGATTCTGAATTTTTAAAATTTTTTATGCCTTCAATTAAACTAGACATTTAATAATGAGTTAAAAAATACTAGTTCTGAAAATAATATTTTTTAAAATAGCTTATAAATAAGTAACATAGCTAATAAAGTTTCCTATTTTATAATGTGTGTGCTTACGTAATCTATTCTTATAGAAATTTCCTAACAGGTACTGTTTAAAATAATTCTTATTACAGAATTTATGTGTACTTATAAATAATAACTATTCCAATAAAGAACAAAATATATATATAAATGTATTTATTTTTGAAAATTTCTGTAATATTTTATTATTTATTATTTTAGGTATTTACGTTTATACACAATATATTAAGACAAGAGTATTTGCTTAAAGTGAGTTGTTGTTTTAAGCTTTTAAATTTGTAAAAAAAATTAAATTTACATTTCAGATAAAAAATTTTGAGGTAAAATATATTTACTTGTTTGGCGATAAATTTAAATTTCTTTTATTTTTGTTGTTAAGCGTACAAAAATATAGATATTATTTAATCTAACAGTAAATATAAATAGAAAGCCATAAATAACAAAATACATACTAAGACTTATAATTGACAAAAATTATTTTATCAAAATTGCATCAATAAAAAATTATTTTTTTTCAAATGCTTAAAAAACGAATAAAATAAGAAATGAAAAACGCAATGAAAACAAATTGTGCATCATTTTTTTATAAATAACACTAATATATCTTAAAACTTGTTGCATCAAGGGATGTCAATATTACCTGTAACCAAAAGATATATCTTTCAGTTTATCAGAAGAAAAATTTACAATATATGTTATTTTCTCTAAAATGAAATTTATTAGAAAATTATTTTGAAAAAATTAAATTAATATTTTATCGTAATTTTTTATAAATAAGAAAATTTTAGGAACTAATGAAAAAAAGTCAAAAGTAACAGAATAAGAGGCACTTACGCGGTAGGCATATTTCTCTGTAGCCTGTTGCTCCGCTGATAGCAGACTATGGAAAGAAGCGAATCGGAAAGCAATTTCCCAAGAAGCGGCGCATGCGCTCTCATCTCGATCCGGAAATGTTGCGCCGGATGAGAAAGAGAGGAGAGACTCCGTTTTCAGTCAGTCTTTCAATGTGTTTACAATTTTAGGATGAAAAGTAACTGGAGGAACATAAACAAGAAATAGCGCACTTCGGTTAGACTCTAAACGTTTTTACAGATCACCAGCTGAAAAGAAAACAATTAAACATGCACCCAAGCCTTGCCTGTCTGGTGGTCAGCGTGCCTGAGCCTGAGTGCGGATAGACAGGTTCTAGGTTGGAAATCCGGTTCGTATATGAATGAACTTTCTCTTCTGTCTCTTTGTCTATTCCTTATATGAATGGGTTATGAATAGTAACATACCCTATAAACGGGTATCTATGACATGTGTGTGCTGAAAAAGACGGATTCCACACCAAATTAAATTTGGAAAAGTAGAGCAAAACTCTATAATATATATGTATATATATATATATATATATATATATATATATATATATATATATATATATATATATATATATATATATATATATATAATATATATATATATATATATATATATATATATATATATATATATATATATATATATATATATATATATATATATATATATATATATATATATATATATAAATTAATATAAAGCAAAAAATAAATATAAAGTAATAAATACAATACTGAAAGTATAATGTAATAAAATAGGAACTACAATACACACACATTATAGGAAATCTAGCCAGCGCAAAAGTAGCTAAAGAAAGATTTGCCTATATAAATAAGATAAAAACATGAAGAATATTGACACCAGAAATAAAAAATTGGAAAGATACTAAAATATATGATGCAAAAGACAAGAAGAAGCCATAGGGACCATGTCTTCATCAGGAGGGAGATGGTCAGCTATGCAAAATGAACACTCTTTTCTGACATGCTCGAAGGACAAATGTCTAAATATTTTCGAGCAATTCTCCTGAAGAGTGTTCGTGTTAAAATAACTTAGTTAAAAAATTAGAATAAATATATAGACAGAAATGATAAATATATATTCAGTTAGGTAAAAATACTCACAATAGATGAAACATAAATACAGTAGAAAAATAAATACTGTTGAAAAATACATACAGAAAATACATACATTAGAAAAATACATAGTACATGTGCCAGCAAATCAGAGTGAATTTACATATGAGAATAGTAGGAAGTTACCAAAAGTAAATTTGAAATTAGAATAAAGAAATATTGTCAAAAGTAATTAAATTCAAAAGTGAAAGTGGTTTAGAAACATGAATTGCCATAAGTAATTAAATTCAAAAAGTTAAAGTGGTTTAGAAACATGTAGTAAATTTAAAATCAAAATGTATTAAAGGGTATAAATGTAGGTGTTTTTTCAGGATTCTTGTAAGAACTTCAGTGCTTGGGTGGCCCTTCTGTAGTTATAAAAATTAGTTCAATCTTACAAGTGATTCCCTACTTCCTACATATTTTAAAATAAAATTAATTAGAATATTGTTATTTTTTAGATGAGCTATTAGGCGTTTAATTTGATTTTTAGTAGATTTATAATTGTTACAGATATTATAAATAATTAATTCTTTTAATACGAACACTCTTGAGGGGAATTGCTCGAAAATATTTAGACATTTGTCCTTCGAGCATGTCAGAAAAGAGTGTTCATTTTGCATAACTGGCCATCTCCCTCCTGATGAAGACGTGGTCCCTATGCCTTCTTCTTGTCTTTTGCATCTTATATTTTAGTATCTTTCCAATTTTATATTTCTGGTTTCAATATTCTTCATCTTATGTATATATATATATATATATATATATATATATATATATATATATATATATATATATATACATCCTTAGTTAAAAAATTGTAGGGACTTTCCATAAAAGTAGAAGCAAAGATACCGTATGGATTAAAAGAAATTTTGTATTCAAAAATTTCAAAGATTTCTTTAAAATTTCGAAATTTCAGCCAATTTCTTAAATTAAAACTTTTGTATGTTTTCTTACATTATACTTGAAAGTTTAATTATTTAATTTGATAACCTTTTACTAATCCTTAAAAGTTTGTATTTTGCAAAAGGCTATTAAATATTATTGATTCGTTATGAAATTAATCAAATCATATAATAATGGTGATATTTTTTCGGCAGATAAAAAATTTAAATAGTTTCTTCAAATTGAGGGTAACGAAACGAATAAAATAATTTTCTAAAGTTTTCCATGGAAAAACAATTGAAGACGTATAGTTAAATTTAATTAAACATAAATAAATTCTGTTTAATTAATAATTAATAAAAGATTTTTGTTAGAAAACGCTTCTATATTTAAAGTAACATGCGATCATAACAAATTCAAGGTAACAATTTAAATTTGTTATTTAAAATTCTTTAAATTATGATATCAAAATAAATTATTGAATTTTCTTGAAAATATCTTATTCTAATAACAATTTTGAAGAAATTACTTCCTATAAGCAGTTGAGTGCAAACCCGTTGCCTTAGAAGTGGTGCTTCCAAGGCACAGGTCCGAGGTTCGATCTTCGGGGTGGGCAAGGTCGACTCTGCCTTTCATCCCTTCAGTGGGTCGATTAACTGAGTACCAAGCATGCTTGGGAACTAAACACTGGGCGATCTGTACCAGTTAGGTTGACCACCTAACTGGGACATATGCTTTGCACCCCAGGGCCCTCGGTCATGAAAACAGTTATGGGCACTGTAGGCCTTGGCCCACATAGGCTGTCTTGCCATGGAGTTTAGTTTATAATCAGAAAATAAAACTTATAATTTCTTCTAATTTTCACAAAATTACATTTAAAGTTACTACTAGTTTCAATGTCTACAACTTATGCAAAACTTTCTGAAACGATTACAATTTTGAAAATTACTTTAATATATTCTATGATTTCTTTATGAATAAATCTTCATCCAATTTCATATTATTTCGACTCAGCCTTTCAGCCTTCAGTGGGTTGATAAACTGAGTACCAAGTATGCTTGAGAACTAAGCACTAGGTGTTTTGCGTTAGACTGACCACTTAACCGGTACATATGTTTTGCACTCCAGGGAGCTTGTTCTGTAAAGCAGATATGGACTTGGCCCATTTGGACGTGGTCCGACATGTTTATTCTTTTTTATAAATTGTTGAGTGCTCAACTTGTAATTTTAATATTCTAATTAGGGAATTTTATAAGATTATGTTACTATATTAAAGTATATATATGTATATATATATATATATATATATATATATATATATATATATATATATATATATATATATATATATATATGTGTATATATATATATATATATATATATATATATATATATATATATATATATATATATATATAGATAGATAGATAGATAGATATATAGATATGTATATGTATAGATAGATAGATAGATATATATATTTCTTCTTCTTCTTCTTAAGGTTGGGTTTGTATGTCATAGGCACCTTTGCTTTAATCAGCATTTTGTACCATTAACTCGAAATCCAATGTTTCCTAGTTCCAGTTACTCGGGTCACCCACTTTATTAATAAAGTCCGATAACCCTTTAACGGAGTCTACGATAACCCTTTAACGGAGTCTAGGTTATATATATAATAGTCAGAAGTAGATCAGAGCTTTTTAAGGACAGTAAAATTAGATCTAGAATTATTATTAACAGACAGAATATGATGGTTTTGTGAAATATCTATCCCGTCATTGTTAAACAATGGAAACTGGATGCCGTCTTTATTCCTTTTAATAGGATATGTTTCGAATAGAATGTCATAGAGTAAGATGATTTTTAATTTCTAAAATATGAAGGTGTTATCAGCCGTATGTGAAAAACCCATCAGAAAATCCTGCATCACACATAACATAAATTAATCAGTACTTAAACCACTGCTTATATGCTAAATTTTATATTAATTTATGAAAAGGTTCGTATATTTTAAAAAATGAGTTTACTATTTTTGAGTCTCCCAAGTTGATAGAGCTGATGCGATAGTGTTTTTAATATCTTTTTCAACTTGTTTTTCTTTCCTTTTTTTTTAAAAAAAAGCTTATTACCCATGAAAGTTTTCATAAAAAATTATATTACTTTTAATGCATATGAAAACAAAAAAAAAAACACTTAATGATGTAGTTTTTAATGTGAATTTTTGAAATAATTACGAACAAATTTCCAAAGCTTAAAATTTAAAATAATAATTGAAAACAAAAAGTGAATAATAATAAAGGTAAATTAATCAAACAATAATCTCCGTTTTAAGCTATTTGTCATTAAACACGATTGTTGTAACCGTTTCGGTGAATGAATTCATCTTTTCTGAATATGCTGAATATTGTCTGAGCCAGAAAAAGAAGCATTGTGGTAAATAAGGAGCAGGATGTAAATTACTTTAGTGGAAAATCAATACTGAAGATATACCCACCTCTGAGAAAATAAGTTTATTCCTGTGAGGTCCATCTCGTCAGAAATTCGGCATACCTCTCTGCTCCTCCAGGGAGAGGAAAGGAGTGATTTGCTGCGCACAGATTTATTGCTGTCTTTTATTTTTCCTGATTATACAATATATGAAATAAAATGTATTGCGTGTGCGATATGTTCTTAAAATTTAAATAAATACATGAACATTGTATTCTAAAACAAGAATATATATACACTTGTTTTACAAGAATATGAATAATAATTAATGTTTTTTCTGTGAAATGAATTTTATTTTCAAGTTCATTTAAGTATTTTATTTTGGATATATTTATACTGCTTCATAAATTTACTTTTTATTACCATAAAGTGGCTGCTTCTTTCGTTCTACTTGAGATCATGGCTACATCACTTCATTACAATATCCATTCGTTTAAAATATCCATGAAGACAGATGATGCTTCTTTTACTTCCCACATAATTAATTACAACATCGTATTAAGACGTCTTAAATCCGATTTGTCGATGAATTTGCTACCTGCCTTCAAATCACATTCTACAAGTGGCAGCAAACAAGGCGAAATTCACCATAAATGCATGAGAATAATTTCGAAGTTCATTTTATTAATAAAATGATATTTTAGGTAAGGACCAAAGCCTCGGTTTGAGAATCCTTTTTCTATTGATTCAAGTCATTAAAGTTTTGCTAATAAAACAGAAGAAAATGCAAAATGAAAAAGACAAGACAACACATGCACTTTATGGTTAGTTTAAATCGGTAAGGAGGATTTAAATTTTTTTTTAAAGTTCATTTAAATTTTCCTTCCTGAAATCTGCGTTGAAAGAATAAAAATAATGTTGATTTTCTTGTAACTTTAAATATTTTCTTAAAATTTTAATTTCTGCCTCAAAAAGTATTTTAATTTAGCTCTTTAAGCTGTGTTTGCCTAACGATGCATATAATGACTAAGCAAACAAGTCCACTAAAGCGGAAAATGTTAGAAAAATTTGACAAATTTAAGAAAAAATATTGAAGAAAATATTTTTTAAAAAATTAATAAATTAGTTGTAAAATCAGAAAAAACGGAAGAATTAAATTCTTTTTCAGAATTTTAAAATTCTTAACTTAAAAAAAATTCTTAGAATTTTAAATTTAAAACTTACTTGTATGTTATATTTCACAGGTTTCTAAGCCGTGCGACATAACTACTTTTAAAATATTTGGTATATTTTCCTAAATTAATTTCGTAAGATCTAAGCCATAGGTTCCCAAACTTTTTTTCTCGTGGACCACTTTCAAAGTTTTGCTATTTTCGATAGACCCCCTGCTGCTAACAAAAAGTACCTAGGTACTAACAAAAACGACCTAAGCAAAAAAATACCTAGGTACCTAAAGTTTAATCTTCCCTGGCTTTTTGTTCTTATTTATAGAAGCTTAGAATAATCTCTAGTATTTATATAATTTTTACTACCTACTACACTCAAGTAGTAAAACAAATATAATATGATTGATAAATGACAATATACAATAAAAATATACATAACAAATAGATACTTATTTTTTCCGGCACTGCAAACACTGACATCGATTCACTCACAATCACACTTTTATGTTTGAATTCCCGGAAACAAATGAGTAACGTTTTGTTCTTTGCATTCGTATTTATACCAATGTAGATTGCAGGCACAGTGCAAGTCGCATTTCATCCCTTTGCATGTCTAAACAAGCATCCCGGACGAGCGGCACTTTGCAAGTCTCGACATGTGGTGTACACTTGTACTATTATCTATTGTTCTATTCAATTCTGTGTTTGAACTGAGTCCCGAGTATTTTTGAGTACGTACCTAGTAAATTATGCTACCTGGGTACGTTGATAGGTGAATCCAAGCCAAAATTTTTGTTCTTTATTACGAAAACCAGAAAATTTTTCATGGACCCCCACTTACAACTTGTGAACCCCTGTTTTCTTTTCACGTCTACGTGGACCCCGTGTTGTCTCTTATGGACCCCTAGGGGTCCACCTGGACCACTTTGGGAATCTATGATCTAAGCATTTTATTTTCATCTAATCTAAATACAAAACTTAATAATCAAAATTAAAATTAAAAGTAAGACAAATATATTTCGAAACTATTTTTGATGCTATAGAAACAAAAAGGATGTATATTGCAAGTATATTTAAACAATTCGTATTTCAATATTTATTTGAGTAGTGAGAAATTTATAAATGTCAAAGTATGTGGTGAATGGAAAGTAATTTGTACTTATAGTTTTACTTAAATGAACACTTTTTTAATAGTAGAATTGTATTATTACTTTCATAAGTGAGCTATTAAAAGGCATACGAGAGAAATTTTAAGTAGTTCAGTATACTGTGTTAAGCATTATACTATACTGGGTTGATTAAAAGACATACAAATCGTATTCAATCATATTATTTTTATTTCTGATTTATATAGTTTATAGATAGTTTTCAGACATTATCTAAATTATTTTCAATGCATTGAATATTTTCGGTACTAGTTTCTATTTTAATTACTTAAATTCAAAAACAAATATTTTATTCATGGATTTTATATTAGTTTTAAATATTTTTATATAATTATTATTTTATTTCTCGTTTGCACATTAAATTCATCCTAATTTATTAGTAATAAGGTTTTCTAGGTAATAGAACTGCACTTAAAATGATACAGAATAGTCTACAAGATGTATTAATTATCCATCCAATTAAAATGCATGTAATCCCAATAGAAAATTTTAAAAAAATTAAAACAAAATGCAATACTTAATAAGTTGAGATTTTTAATTTCTCTCTTGAGTTCTAAGCATTCTTTTAGATTTATATAAATTCGTATATATTTATAACTATACTCAAAACTTACAGATCAGCATGCTTTAGTTCTAATTTTATTGTCACGTGTCAAAATTAATAAGCAGTTTCATAACTATCTAGTAAAATAATTTTCTTTAAGTTACTTTTATCCTATAAGATTTTGTAGTGTAAAATATTCACACCTTTTTTTAAAACATTTTGATTTTTAATTGATACATTTTTAATTATATTAAAGATAAGTTAGGTATAAACAATTAATCTGACGAAAATAGCTGCGTATAATAATTCGTTCAAAAAAGCTAATGTTTAGAGTAATAAATATTTCAAAATTTAGAAGTTTTAAAATTTCTATCCGGAAATATGTTGATTTGGAAAAGATGCTAATTTCAAGATTTGAAAATGATTTTTCCTTATTGTTGATAAAAATGATTTCTATAGAAAATATTTTCAAATTAATAATATTTGCACTTAAATGTGTATGAATTTACAATAAAATAATATCTTCAATCCTAGATATCATTTCAACATTTATGCTCTATTTATTCAATATTACTTTCTTACAATAGAATATTTTCCAATAGGAAATATTATGAATATCATAATATCTATTTTAACCGTTTCTAAATATACCTCGATCTTATTTTTCTCATATTATTTATTCCCATTAACTACTATTTTATATTTATAAGAAATAGCTATATTATCATTGATATTAAAAATGATCAATTTAAAAAGGATTCACAACACTTTCATGCTAGCAAACGTAAATAGGAAAGAAATGCAATGAGGTACATTTTCAACAAACGAAATTTTATTTTTCACTTCAGAGAAATCTATTTTACGTTTAATTTTTATTTCTTCTATAAAATCTGTTTGAATAGTTTACTGAACAAGGGAAAATATATATAACATTAAATGTTATGTGAAAATTTTGGGATATTTTATTTTCTTCTGTAAACGATGGTTGTTTATACTGATAAAGCAATAGTTGTTAGTTTAACAATGAAGGTTCAAAAAATAAATAATAGTCTCCATATAGATACACAGTTAAAGATGCGTTTGCCTTCAAGAACTTATATTCACTTATCTACGATAGAAATCTATACAATAAATAAAGTTACTGAGAATAACAATTTATACAATACCAAATAAAAATTGTATAGCATATTATTGCCTATTACTTGGTTATTTTAATGTTTTCTTTGTTCTAAGGTATTTGATCTCGTATAAGAACACCAAACCACTATATTCATTTTCAGACTAAATTAATTTTTTAAAACTTTGTTTGAACAAATTAAAATTTTGCTTAAAATATTTTAATTAAAGCAACTGATAAGTGTTATATAATTAAAGTATGTTCAATTATAAAATTCTAAATTTTATTAAAAAATAATCAAAATGTTACTTTAGAAAATAATCGAAAACTCAGATATAGCTATTGCTTAAAATAGACTTTTCTAATGATTACAATGATATTAAAAATATTCTGAATATTTTCGTCATAACTCAAGATTCTGCAATTTAAACGTTCTAGAACGCAGAACAAAGTCTAATGAAAAATAGTTCTAGCTCACACAATAAAGATAATGAAAATTGTTCTAAAACACAGAACAAAGATTAATGAAAAATTTTTCCAGAACACAGAACAAATATTAATATAAAAATTGTTCTAGAACACAGAACAAAGATTAATGAAAAATTTTTCCAGAACACAGAACAAATATTAATATAAAAATTGTTCTAGAACACAGAACAAAGATTAATGGAAAATTGTTCTTGAACACAGAAAAAAATTAAGGAAGAAACTAAAATGCATTATCTTGTGTAATAAGCAATAGGAGGCAATTCTACGAAAGAAAGAGAGAAAATTTTGAAAATGCAATATCCAAACAATAGTCACAAAAATTTTAAAATTTGTTCTGTGCAGTAAGTGTTTTTGCAAGTTGAATAATGAAAAAATTTGCCTTTTATGGACCATATTCAATCGTGCTATTCTTGAATAATTTAAATTTAAGTGAAAATTCCTTTTCTGGTTTTACGCGTGTTTTTTATTTAAAGCAAAATTCTTTGCAACACCTGGCCGAAATACAGCAGTTGGTTTGTAATGCTGCCTGTTAAGTAATATGCAACAACTCATGTTTATTTATTAATTCCATATTTACCAACTATCTTACTAAGGTATTATCGAATTACTCGTCGAACGTAGAAAGTAACTTTTGAGTGATAAACAAACCCATTAATCATCATTTTCCATATTTATGCATTGAAGGGGAGAATTAAACTAGCATGACTCCTAATCTATATTTGTGAATCCTTAAGTATTTTCAGATTTTCTCATCTTGAAATTCAAATAGATTGCTTATCTTTTGTTTAAACATAGTTATGGTAAATAAGGATCTAGGTTCTATATTTTTGTGTTAAGTTGAATAAAATCAAAAACATTATTTTAGTTGAATAATATAATTTTTTCATAAGAAAAGACACATCTTGTCACGAATAAAAGTTGGTGTTTTTTGAAAAATAGTTTTCGTGGACACTATCTAGTCAAAGTATGTAAGTGCCTTGAGAAATAAAACTGATTATAATTTTTTCCAATCAAATTTAATTGATATTTTAAATGAGTCATAAGATTAAACTCTGGACTCTAGCCAACAGTAAGTATTTGCAAATTGATGCGCATAATTTGGTAAATTTTTTGATATTTATATTTATTTTTCAAATTGAAACCAACAACTATTGATAAAAAAGAAGGTTGTTGTGTTGATAATAATGTCAAAACAAATTGATAGAGAGATTAGTTTCAAACTATTTAGTTTGATTTTTACTTTTTTCGATAGTAGAATAATTAATTTATTGTTTCTCACACTCTACACTTAAAAATTGTGCCTATACATTGTACTGTGTTTTTGGTATAGTAAAAAATGAATTATTTAAGAGCAAAGAATTAAATTGAAGAATAATTTTGTAAGGTTTATAATAAATTTCCTTAAGAATAAGATTTTGCAGTGGATGCACACAAATAATATTTATTTATTAAATAATAAATAAAATCTGTTTTGAAATAAACTTAAATAATCAAATGCTATTAAATTCAATTTTATCAATTTATTCTTGATTCATATATCTTAAGATACAAGATGTGTTTTTCAACTAGGAATCATTTTAAAATTGGCTACTGTAATAATCTGTCTTCTGCTTTATGCAAGCATTTTGATTATTACTTTGTGTTGTCAAACCAGATACTCCATAAAAGAATAAATATTTAAATCCTATTTAAACCTTTTTTGGAAGAATTTTAAATGTGTTATTTAAATGAAAATTTTTTATATGAAACTCATTCGCCCGGCCATGTCAATTGGAATGCAGCTAAATTTCATCACAAATCAGTGTAATGTAAGGGAAAAAATTTTATGAATAATGAGAAAGAAAAGCTGCATGTGGTATTTCGAGATTGGGAAGAATGTTTGTAAAATTCTGTCATTACAGAAGACTTGGTAAAAAAATGTTTCTGCAAAATTTAAAGATATAAGTCACTTATATCATTTTAAATGAATTTCTCTCTCTGTAAGTTATAATTTCTTTTTATTGAATTATGAAAGAGTATCTAAATTAGAATAGTAATCACGCTGAGCAGTGAAAATATTGTTTGAGAGTGAATAAAAGAATTTAGATTATAAATCTATTATGTTAAATCTTTATGGACAAATCAGCAATGGTAAATTTTTCTCATACTTTTTTTAAAAAACATAAATATAGAAGACTGAGGCTGTATTGTAATCAAAGTAACTATGTTTATTTCAAAATTCGAACTGTACCATTCAGGTCAAAGTTATGATAGTTATGATGAACTAGCTTTTAGAAAAGTTGGTTGTTAGTAGTTTTCACATGATATGTTAGATTTCAAAGATAATGAAATTCAGAAGATGATATGATAAGTGCCTTATTAATAATAGAAATTATGATGCAAGATCAAAGAAATTGATTTTCATTTAAAAATAAATGTTATAAAAGCTACAATCACAAAATAATTTTGAATTCAGTACTTAAAAAATATGCTTAGTACATTCTTAAATATTTTTGTTTAAACAAGATTTTATCGACATAAATTATTTTTTCAGTATTCTTTAATATAAATTAGAAAATAAAAATTAAATTTTACTTGAAAAGAAACTTAATAATAATTTTAATAAATATTCGCCATTAATTTCGTTGAGTAAAACAAGATTTATTTTTAAATTCTTTCTTTAAAAAATTTATTCCAATAAAAATTTTCAAAAGACTTATTTTAATATTATTAGTTTTCGTTTCTAAATTTTTTCATTTTGTATTAAAATCAATTTTCTCTAACAAAATCATAAAATATTGAAATCAGAAATGATGAATTCGAATATGAAATCAAAATAAAATATTATAAATTAAGTTCTTATTTATAGTAGAAAAAAATATTAAAAAAAATACAGCAACTTATGCTGCCAATTTTTAATGGGATATTTACAGATGATAGTTTATATTTCGAAAAGTATTCTAAGAAAATATTTAAAAAAAAATCTTTTGTTTCTTATTTTTAAATTTAGATTTGAAACTTTTAGAGCCATAACATTTATCATATTTTTCAAATTTTACAATTATATTTTTGAAATATATCAGCAAAACAAGTATTATAGAAATTTAAAAAAATTTAAATTACTTTTTTCTTAAATATGTGTAATAATTATTTCGCTTTTAAAAATGAATGATAATAAGGATGTAAAAGCTTTTTTTTATCATGATAACAGCAAATAAAGCTTTCTGTTTTTTCAGCATTATTTGGGCAGCTCAAAAAGTCATTGATGAGACTTTTGTTTAAATAGCAAACATTGGAACAAATTAAATGTGCAAACACAAATTTCTTTTCGGAAACAATGAACTTCTGATACATTCACCAGGTTATAATTATAACAGCTATCATACTTTTAAGCATTGCTACTGCCATCTGGTGGATCACTTAATAGCTATTTCGTTTGAATTGTGGAGAATCATAAAAAAATTTCTTTGTACTAGAATGTTGAAATAAAAGTATTTTTAGATATGGTTTTTGACCAAATTAATTGCATTTCATTCTTTGACTGAAAGAAAATGACTTATTTTCATGGAAATAAAATGGACAATTTCACAACTTATGAATGAGTTTTTTCAGGTCATTCTCACTCATAAAAATATGAAAGAACATCTTTAAAGTTTAAAATATTTCCACTTTTTTTAATAATGAATTAAATACGAGGAAATTTTATCAAATTTCATAATAAAATGACACCAAGACCTGAAACTAGCTATATTTTCAATTTACATGCAAATCAGTAATATAGCTATCATAATCACATTTCTAGATATAGCTCAAGTTTATAACAATTTATTCACTCCAAAATTAGCAAAGAAAAAATGAGCTTATAATAAATCATATTGGTATTCTTAGGATAAAATTAAACTGATGTTTGTCATACATTACTAAAACTGATGTCTTTTGAAATTGATTTGTGGACGTGGATACCAAGAACTTCCCTGTATCAAAGTTCAATTGTTTTTAATTAGAAACAGTTGGAAAGAGTAAAATAATTTTGGGAAAGAATTAAATCAACAAATCATCTAGAGAAATCAACTAAATATTAAAAAATAATTTAAAATATTGATAAGATAAAAATGAAATTGAAAGCTACTTTACAGAAAGAAGCAGATAAAACTATAAATTTCACAAAATTTAACATAAAAATATAGTGGCAAAAATTATAAAAGTTATAAAACAATAATATTTAAATATGAAGAGTTTTCACATGCATTACAGTGCTATCAAAATGGGGAAGTAGTTTATTGCATTAAATAAATAATTTCAAATTTTTTAATGGAATGTATACAAATACGTCTTTAAATATACAAAAATCTCTGAAATATGGAAACTTCAACTAGCTGTCTAGTGTGCGCTTCTAAAAGCTGATTCTCCGTAACCTATCAATTTCTGTTTACTCCTGCAAATTTACTGCATTTGTTTGTACTTTATGGTTTATATACGTACTGTCCCTTAACTCCCTTCTACCTATATTCAATGAATTCTTATTTTCTGACTTTATCCTCATTGCTAGGAATTAACTACATTTATATTTTTTACTATACATTTTATTTCTACATAATGAATTACAAGGCCAAATATTAAATTCAAATATGTAAAAACAATACTCAAATATTTAAATCCCGATTGAAAATATATCAATAAAATTAACCTTATAAAATTACTTAATTGTAAATAAAATTTTAAATAAAAATGTGTCTAAATAAGTAAAGCAAACATGAAGTATATTGATTCACAATTATAAAGACAAAAAGTATCCAATAATTAAAGAGCATTAAAAGAACCACGAATGTGAAAGTACGACATTGCTCTAAACTCCTCCGATAGATGGCACCACCAGAGGATCCACTCCGTCAATGTTCCCTTTGATCTGTGGAGGGGAGGAAATTTTCCTTCAGACCATTGCATCAATGGTAACTACTCAACGACCAACCATTGGACTTCCGATTCCGCAGATTTAACAAACACATATATCTCATGTATTCTGTAGGTTTCTGCAGGCATTAGCCTCCCACCCGCCTTCCAGGTGGGATTTCAATGCCCTACCCAATAGGCTACCACGGCCCTTAAGAAAAATATAGTTTTTGATATGTAAATGTTTTAATAAAAATAATGCAAATATTTATAATAACAATTATATTAATAATTAAATGATAATATGATATTAAGCTTTAAAATAACGAAATTAAAATAGTTTTTAAGCAAATGTTGCTATGCATAATTTTGTAAGTGATTTTGAATAAAAGTAAATAATATCAAACAGCTTAAAAAAGTGAAATGAATGAAAATTTATTAAAAGGTGAAAAATCAAATTAATTTAATAAAAAATTTCTATTAACATTAATTTTTCAATTGTTAATAATACCAATTAATTGTTTAAAAATTAAATTTTACCCTACAAAAGGAATTAAAGTCTAATGTAATTTAAAAATGAAAAATATTTAATACATTGCTTTAGCTACTGATAATTTTTAGACTTGCTAATTTTAACTAAAAGTTTAGATTGCGAGAAAATTTGAACTTTGTATATTGCTAATTATATCACGAAATTAGCTGCATCTCATTGATTGATATTACGCAGTATAATTTGTTTTTACTCTTCCTTAATTTCAAAATTATAAAAATGAATTTTTCATGAGTCTCCTTAATCTGAGAGGAAAACATAAATAAAAATAGATAAACTTAAAATAGAAATATAACAGGAGCATCTCTTAAGTTTGCTGATATATCAATGGGATAGAGCAAAATAGATATAATAACTATCCATTTAAATAGATATTTATAAATTGTAACATCATCAATATGCATAAAACTAAAAAAGTTATAATTATAATAATTAATAAGAACCCTACAAACTTATTTTTTTATTTACTCATAGCGATATAGAATATAATAAGATATAAGTCCAAATAAAAAATCTCTTTTGAAACTTATTTGTATTTCAAAAATTTGAAAAATGTATACCAATTTTTTTAATCAATTAACTTCTATATTTAATAATCAGGAAATAGTGAATTAATATTTAAAGTAGAAAAATACCTCATAGTTATATATAATTTTAATATGTTATCGGAGCATTTAAATAAACTATTTGCTTTAAGTATATGTCAATTAATCAGTGAAGATAAAATATGAAAAAGAGGGATAAATTTCCATATATTAAACGGTGATATCCCTTTTTAAACGAAGAAATCTTTTCAACTTAGAGGGTATTTTTTTAAAGAAACATTTAATGGATTAAAAAATAGATATGCTGATGTATCATAAAAAATCACATAACTTTGTCCTAAGTATTTCTGATTGACTACATTGTTATTTACTACCTTGCATAGCGATTAATAGTAATTTGTATATAGTGGTTTATAAAAATTTTAATTATGTATATTAAAATCAAAGAAATGTCTATTTGCGCAACTATTTAAGCACATGTTAACTCAAAATGGGGTTATTTAATATAAGAAGGAGCAGATATTTTAATAACTAGATAAATTAACTTCGCCCTATATAATACTGTAATAAAATCAATGATTATAAATCAATCCATTCTTCTATTTTTTATATTAATTATTGTAAGAAAGTTTGGTTAATGATTGTCTTTTTCCTTTACCTTTGATATGGCAAGTGTAAATTTAATTCTCCTATCGAGCCAGTTTAATTTTTTATTAATTTTTAAAATTATGTTGCTTGATAAGAATTTTTATAATTTGAAATGTTAACGCATTTAATATATTATTAATTTTTTATAATACTTATGTAGCAAAAGGTACAAAAAATGAGGGATGGATGTTGATAAAAACCTATAAAACGTTATGTAATTATTTAGTTTTCAAATGTAATTCCCTAGTAGGTTGTTACTCGATTCCATACAAAATTAGGGAACAGAAAAATCATGCAATATATCAGAACATATCTTTAATATATAATTAACTGTAGCTGAATCCAGTTTTTAAAACTAAAAAAATCAGCTTTAAGGTAGCCCATAAAATATCAGCTTTTAAAATTTCTTTTGTAGAAACCAATGAAAATTTAAAATTTCATAACATGTTTTAACAAGAACAGCAGAACTTTATAGGTTCACATTCTTTAACAGGAACAGCAGTAGCAAAAAAGTGTCTTAGAGTAAATTGTTTTTCAGATACAGCCAGCTTTAATAAACACCCATGATTTTTCTCCTTTCATATGGAATTTCAAAGCTGATTTGCCCATAATTGAAATACGGAAGTCTTTCTTGTAAAACAGACAATACATTTGTGTTTCTTCTGAACCATGCAAAAGTCAATCTTTGTATGGCTTTTCCAGAGTCCACTGGTCATTGAAAAGGTATTTTCCACCAGGTATTTATTTCACTGATGAGCAAATTCCTTCGCGTCTTTCGCTTAACCAGAGCACCTAGAATGTGAAAGTACAACTTTGCTCTAAAACTCCTCCGATAGGTGGCACCACCAGAGGATCCACTTCCTCCATTGATCATTGATCAGAAGAGGGGGAAATTTTCTCGAGACCATTATTTCTCGATGGTAACTGCTCAAAAAGCGATCACAGGACTTTCGTTTCCTCAGATTTAACTAGCAAGTATATTGCGTGTACTCGATGTGTCTTTGGAATCCAATCGGTAATCGAACCTGCTCTTCCGGATGGAAGACCGATGCTATACCCAATAGGCTACCACGGCCATTAATTGACTTGATATTCAATATTTTAATTTTAATTATTAACATCATATGTATTTTCAAAACTGTTTTTTTTTATAATGATGAATATATTTTTCGTTTGTTTGATTTTATTATTTATAAAACAGAAAATTACATAAATCAAAAGTTTTAAGTGTATCACATAAAACTCAATATGATCGTTTGTTAAACAACTGTTTACTTCCAAAAGCTTTTTAAATGTATTTCATAGTTTTGACTTTAATTGTCTCTTTATTCAAAACATATATGTATGCTTTATACTTTAATTAATCTTTCAATGTTTAACATTGATATTTAATCTCGCGTGATTGCAGTCATTCAGATTTATATTTCCATAGTAAGATAATAAATCATAATTGCGAGTATAATTTCTTATACAAGCAATGAAAAATATACATTTTTATATTTAATGTATAATAAAGAGTTTAGTATTGTACGAATTATTTCCACATTTATGAAACTGTTTACTCAAGTAAACAGTATTACAATCAATATTATAACAAATATTGAACAATAAATTTAAGCAAGGAAGATAAATATAAGCCGCGATGAGAATATTTCAATACAAAAAACGTCTAATTTAAAAAACAATCAATGAAATAATTTTCTAAAGCAATTAAGATTATATTATAATCTGTATTAAATTCACACTTCATAAGACATTTTTCCTTTCTTTTCAGAGATAAATATATTGTGAGCGTTCTGTATAGTTAAAATATGACAAGTGTTCCTATACACAAGCTTCTACTTTAGTTAATCACATGCATACACGTTTAGAAATTTCAAAATGGAAATTTAAACCAAATTCTCTTTAAGTCAATCTCATTTATTTAAATCATTCGAAATGCTTCCAGATGGAGAATTTCAAACACAGTCGAGAAGTCTTCATTTAATTGAAACAGTTGTTCCGATAGCCTAGAGACGTAGATGCCTCTAATATACGAATTTACCAGAAAGTGTAAAACATTATTTAAATCACTCAGAAATGATGATTTAATCAACTGAATGCAACAATTAATTAATTGAATTAATAGAAAATCCAGTTTATGTTTAAAATCAATTTATGTAAAATTATTTCTTTATTTTAACTTTACTTGTCTTACAAATTTATTTAAATTTAATCTGTTATATAAATTCGTTTTTTCTCTTGAAAATTATTTTAATTATTGTAAATAATTCAATTAAATGTTATTTCTCGGAAGTAAAACTTAAATAATTAATTTGAACAATATTTAGATGAAACTAGGCTATTGTAAAAGACCATAATATTTGTATATACAGTAACTTATATTTTAAAATGAAGTTGTTCAGAAACTATTTATTAAATCTATTAATGAAAAAAAGTTATGTAGTTCAAAGTACCGTAAGATAAATTAATAGTTTCATAATATTAAAGTAGTCGATCGATGGCTAAGTGGTTAGCTCTCCTGACCATTGAGCTGTGGGTCCCATGTTCGAATCCTGGTTCGGGCATGGATGTTATCTTTTATCTCTGTTCTTTCTGTGTTTTTATGTCCTATCTTCTGTGATGATTTATGAATGTGGCACACCCTATAAGCGGGTTTATGGTGGTATGGCCAGGCAACGCTACTCGCCTCCGTGACTTGGTTCACATGTGCCCGCTGGGTAACGATAAATGAGTAGCAGTTTCTGGTCTTGTTGTAGAATAGGTACGTCACCCAAGTACCCGCCATTGGAAAGAAAATATTAAAGTAGTATAATTTTAATGATAAGCAATCTTGCATAAAAAATAATAGCAAAATCAGCAGAATTGTAGTTAAAACAGAGATACTTAAGAATAAAATTTAAATATTTGAAACTAAAATAAAGAATGAGAATATATTTTAAGAAATTAATACAATAATTAATAATAATAAAATTTTTGGATGTTAAATTTATTGGGTATTTCTGTTTTTTATTGATGTTACTAATCATATAATCAAATTTATATTACAATGGTAATAAAAATAATTATAAAATAACGAATATAAAAAAATTGTAAAAAAATATATGGTTAGAGAACAAATTGTGAAATAAAACAATGAGAAACATTCTCTAGTATTTAAACTTTAATTTATTGACATCCTTGTATAAATAAACTGTAGGAAATTTCCGTTTAAACAACTGAATCTTATTTAATCTGAACTTAAGAAAATATCGAATTTTTATTCAATTTCTTATTAATTGATCTAGATATCTAGTCACAATTATTATCATTCAATTATAGTCAATTATTGATACTGGATTGGTTCACGGAATATTAAAAATCCCTTAACATATGATTTAGCTTTTTATAACAATTCTATTGCTTTGCAAAGTAAAGGGAAATAGGCAAATATAATTATGTAAAGCATATTTATTATAAGGAAATAACTTTTTTTTCATGAAGGTAAAAAATAAAGCTTATAGTGAGTAGTAAGAAGTACATGAATTTTCAAATGTTTCTTTCTATAACATAAAAATAAAATAATAAATAAATGATACCCAATAATGATATATGCGTTGCAGGATCATACACATGTATGATTCAGGATGTATGCACAATAAGGATATCATTCATGTGTATCCTATATCATGGTATGAAAATGTTAAATGAAAATTTATAGTATATTTTTAATAATTTTTATTGGATTTTATTTATCAATGGAAAAATATTGAAATAAAAAATGAATAAAAAATAGAAGTAGAAAAAAATAGTAGGATATAGTATTTTTTTGTGTGTGTGTGTTAAAAATTTTTATTTATCAGAACTTAATTGCAAACATGAAATTTACCTAGTAACCGGTATGTACAATAAATAAAAATATTAAATATATCCACAAATGTTATATAATAAAAAATGGAATATCTTACACTTATTCATCATATAAAAGACTATTTCTCAAAAGATTATTGTGATGATTGCAAGCTGTAATATCTTGAATTTATAAAGGTAAAACAATTATTATAAAGTATCCACACATATCAATACATAAGCGGTTTCATACCTCAATATTCAAGTTATATAACATTTGCCATTAAAATAAGGTAACATAAAATTTGTTTAATAATTTTCTCCTATATTTAATTCCCATAAAATATTAACTTTAGTTAGTAAATATTAATTATAATAGTAGTACTAATAACTTTATATATTCCCCGTGATAATTCACTTATTAGAAGAAATGTGACTATAATCTGACTTTTATGATTAATTAGGCTGGTTGGTAATCTTATTTAAAACAATCTCACATGTATCAGAAATTGAAGTGCAACACCAAAATATTTTGCGTTGATCATCAGGAACATTATATTTCTATGTTCTTAAATAGAGAAAAAATAGTGACCAATTAATAGCATTTTTATGGATAAAACATCATTTTAAGGAGGTATCTTAAACTTTTAATAGAATGTTAATAATCAAGTTTACAAAATATTCAAAATAATATTCCATACAATAATACAGATATTTGCAACATTAGATTTATTATATTTAGATTGACGACAATACCTTGTTAAGCACAGTCATTCGAATAAATTTTATCATTTGTATTTCACATTAGAGTAAAACTACAAGAACATGAATTAAAAAGGAATCTGAAGAAACACGAAATGAAATATGATTTTCATTTTATTCTGAAACAAGATTAATTTTTAATATGGATGCATAAAATGTGGCTTTGAGTTTTAAAATTAAAGGAATGGAACTTCAAGAAATAAATATTTTTAAAGTAATTTTTAACCTTTTTTATGAATTTAGCTTTTTATCAATTTTTTCTATATTAGTTATGATACGTATTTCATTTACACATACATAAAGGGTGTCTATTGTTATAAGTTTTCGATGATTTGTTTAATAATTAATCATAAATATATTGTTCTGTTCACAAAAAAGGTTCAAATAACTTAGAAATCATCTAAAATGGTTTTAGTTAATTTAAATGTCACTAGGAAAAAATTTCTAATTATATTACAAAAACTTACGCAAAAGTTCAAAACTGTGTACCCGTCTATTTTTTGGTGATTTTTTTGACTTCAAGCTAGGCACCAAGATGTGACTAACAAGATGGCCGCTACACAAAAGCTAAACTGAAACAAATTAATTTTTGTCACCAAATGTCTCGTCAAACCAAGAAGTGTCCAGTACTACAATGAAACCAAACTTACCTGTTCGTACGATTGCAAAATAGAATAGTTTACTGTTAAAAGCTTACATATAGCCATTATATGTCTTTGACTTGCCTATATGATTCGCGTATCTTTGCAAAAACTGCTTTTTTTATGAAATTTTCTTTTGAACTTTTTTAATCTTCTCATTAAAACTTTTTGAAATTTTTTATTACGATATTCTATTTATGTATTTTACATTTAATGCTTATGGATTACTGTGACGCATAGTTTTTATTTCTCACATTTAATTGTCCCTCAAACATCAACAAAAACTTTTTTTTTGAAAATTTTAAGGGATTTTGTTTTTATGAGAAGTAAAAATGTAAAAAGCCTGTGATGCTTAAAAATAAATTACATGATCTATAAGAAGTATTTACAAGTATATAAACTAACAATTATTTTAAAATTTACGATATAAAATTTAAAAATTCTAATTATGGAGAAATTCATAAATAAATTCTAAGTATTGAATACGAAGTATTCAATACTTAATTCTACGAAGTATTTTACAATTTTATGTAATTCTACGAAGTATTTTACAGAAATATATCATTGTTAAATTTACGATATTACGGATGGTTTATTTTGACAATAATTTTAGAAATATAGACTTTTTGACAATATTAAAATGTTAATGACCATTACTTATTTTGATATAATATCGATGAATTATAATCTTTAAAATAATCTTTAATTGCTTTTCTTTGTAA